>WHVA01000718.1:0-45431 GCA_015179125.1 Gautieria morchelliformis
AAAAATCACAAAAATATAAAGCACATGTGAATGCAATATGATAAAAAAAAGGAACCAATAAAATTATAAACACAAATAAAATAAAATACATTGGAATGCATTAAAAAAGAGATATTACTTACCAATAGATAGCCAGCCAAGCCAATAGATAGTCAGCCAACCAAAGCCATAGACAGCCAGCCAGCTAAAGGAGGAGACAGCAGACCGAGCTGACAGCAGACAGCACCCAGATCAGACAGAGCACAGAGCTGACAGCGGACAGAGCAGACAGCGCAGAGCACAGAGCACAGGGCACAGAGCACATAGCGGACAGCAGACAGAGGAATCGCCGGTTGGGCAGGTTCCTGGCGTTATGTCCTTACCGTTCGGCCTTTATACCGTGCGCGCGTGTCGTGCACGGACCACACTCGCGTATGCGCGCTCTGGTCGCGAACGGTCACGTGACCACTGCGCAGCGTTCTCTCGCGGCTGCGCCGCTCGCCACTGACCTAATTTGGAACGCAAACGGTCACGTGACCATGCTGCGCAGCGTTCTTGGCTCGCGGCTGCGCCGCTCGCGCGCTCCGCTGACAAACTAATGACCAAGCATTGGTCAGCATTGGTCAGCGCGCCCACAACCTCCCACCGTGCTGCTTTCACCTATAGGAACTAGGTGGATACCCGCGCTTCGCGCGGGGGTTCAAGTCAAACGCCTTGGTAAGGTCAAACGCATCAGCAAGGTCAAACGCCTTGGGTAAATCAAACTTGGGATAAGTAAAACACATTCGGATAAGAAATTTTCTTTCAGATAAGTAAAATGCATCTTATTGATTGACAGTAGCTCTAAGTAACACATCAAGGTAGGTAATGTTATGACCATGCTGCTTGACCAACTCTGGTACCTCCATGCCTCCTCTGGCTCTATTCCGCAATGTCCACACTTTGACCTTTTGATCCCTTGTTCTTTACTATTCACATACTTCCCTTTTGACTCTATTCACCGGCCTTCCCTACTTGACCCTTAGCATAGCAAGTCCAGAGCATCAGGAGATCCATTAGTTCCACAATCAATGTTACGACTGTTCCGCTCAACCATCTCCGCCATATCCGCATATCCTCCGCACCACCTCTGCACCGCCTCCGCACCAACCTCCGACTCTATTCCATAACATCCGCACCATCTGCAACCCTCCACCTCGACCCTTGTGATTTCAGTACCCCTGGCCACCTCCAGATACCCGCCCCCGTACTCGACCCTGAACACAGCAAGATACCATTTCCGTAATTCCATTCTTCCGAGGCCTATTGTACTTACTCGCCTTGTTCTTTGCCATTGTACTTACCCTACCTGCCACCCCCCCTTGTCATCCCATTGTTCCGCATTAGTTACTTGCCCCATATATCTATCCGATTCCTGCACTCTCCAGAATTTGCTTAGTACCATATCATTACCTGTTGCTTCAGCTCTTTGTATAAACCCCCTCATGTATGTCTCCGTTCCTGCAATCAGATAATCAACTTTGATACGTGATTCCCTTCGCACTGTCTCCTGTTCTTAGCACAGCAAGTTTTGCTAGTCTTGTCTCCTTCCGCTCTCGACCCTCTGTCCTCCGCCTCTTCCGCCTCTTCCAACCTTTGTTCTCCGACCCTCAAACCTCAACTCTCAGTATTCTGTTCCCAACTTCTGCCTTCTCCGATATCCGCAAGTCAATCCCGAAATACTTAGGACGGTAGTTCATCAGGGGCACAACACATAAGTTGAAGCCGTTGTCCTTTCCAGTTCCGACCTCTGGGAATTCCAATACGTAACAATCAATTAGACCCACATTCCCCTTGTGCTTTTGCCTATTGATTGTTCTTAGTTCTACCTGGCACCCCCTTGTAGTTCCTCTTGTTCCATATTAGTTACTTACTCCATTTATCCTAGTTACTTTTGCTTGCACTGGAATTGCTTACCTCTACCTTCTGACATGTTATCTCAGCTCTTTGTATAAAGCCCAGTCATGTGTGCCTCTGTTCTGCAATCAAATAATTGACTTTGATATGTGACTCCCTTTGCACTGTTTCCTGTTCTTACCACAGCAAGTACTTGCAAGGCCTCTGTCTCTCTGACCTCTGCCTTCCAACTTGATTTCTGATATTCTTGAACCCTTACTCTAGGTGGATACCCATGCTTCGCAGGGGGGTGTAGGTCAAACGCATTGGGTAAATCAAACTTGGGATAAGTAAAACACATCTCATTGCAATTGAAAGTAGCTATAAGCAACATATCAAGATAGGTAATGTCTCTACACATGTTTGCATGTGCCCAAGTATAGTGTGCATAGCATGTCCCAAGTATAGTGTGCGTAGGATGTCCTCCATGCATAGTGTGTCTCCACATGTAGTGTGTCCCCAACTACAGTGTGCATAGCGTGTCCCAGATGCATAGCATGTCCCTGGTTTGTAGCATGTCCCAAACGTAGCGTGTCCCTAAATTATAGCATGTGTGTCCCCCATGCATAGCATGTCCACACATGTAGCATGTCCCTACATGTAGTGTGTGTAGCATCTCCCTCAAGTATAGTGTGCAAAGTGTGTCCCCCATGCATAACATGTCCCCCAAGTATAGTGTGCATAGCATGTTCGTTTGTAGTGTGTCCCCCAAGTATAGCATATGTAGAATGTCCCTTGTTTGTAGTGTTTTCCCCTGTATTGTGTCCCTTGTTTGTACCGTGTCCCCCAAGCATAGTGTGTCCCCACATATAGTGTGCACATCCCCATGCATAACATGGGTGTCCCCAAGCATAGCGTGTGTGTCCCCATGGATAGCATGCTTGTCCCCACGCATAACATGCGTGTCCATGCATAGCATGTGTGTCCCTATGCATAGCCTGTCTGTCCCCAAGGATAGTGTGTCCCCACATGTGGCATGCATGTCCCCATGCATAGCATACATGTCCCCAAGCATAGGGTGCGTGTCCCCATGCATAACATGCGTGTCTCCAAGCATAACATGCGTGTCCCCATCCATAGCATGCGTGTCCCCAAGCATAGCGTGTGTCCCCACGCATAACATGTGTGTCTCCATGCATAGTGTGTGTAGCATGCCCCTCAAGTATAGCATGTGTAGCATATCCCCAAGGGCCTCAAAGTGAAGCAAGCAGAGGCTGTTACTACTTATTAAATTTTAGCAAACTCAGGGACATGTATCAATATCTATTTTGTGACATATACAGACATAAATAAATAGTCAAGGAAACCATATTTAAGCAGCTGCTGTCATTAATTTTAGCAAAGTCAGGATTATCTATTTTGCAAAAAATGTCAAGAAAATGTCCAGTACATGTAAGCTGAAGCTGTTATTAATTTTAGCAAAGTTAGGATTATCTATTTTTCGAAAATGTCAAAAAATGCACTGTACATTTAACCTGGAGCTGTTGTCAATTTTCACAAAGTCAGGATAATTTATTGATATCTATTTGCGAAAAATGTCAAAAAGTACAGTACATTGAAGCAGAAGCTGTGATTAATGCCCAGCCAAAACCAGAGAAGCCCAGAGACTGACAGAGAAACCCAGAGCCCAGCCAAAGCCATAGTAAGCCAGCCACCAGTATAGCCAGAGAGGAGTGCCTGGTAAGCAGCTTTACAGTAAATAAAACAATAAAACAAACCACATTTAAAAGCAGAATCTATTGTCATTAATTTTAGAGGAAACTTATTGATGTCAATTTTCGAAAAAAACCTGAAAATATTGATATTAAAACATTTTTTTCAGCAGTCTTTGGATGTTATTTAAATCTATTTTCGAAAAAAATCACAAAATATAATACACATGTGACAATACTATATGATTAAAAAAAAAGAACCAATAAAATTACCAACGCAAATAAATACATGGCAATGCATTAACAAAAAGATATTACCTACCAATAGATAGCCAGCCTTCCAAAGCAATAGACATCCCAGCCAGCTAAAGGAGGAGACAGCAGACAAAGCAGACAGCAGACAGCAGACAGCAGACAGAGCAGACAGCAGAGAGAGGAATCGCCAGTTGGGCAGGTTCCTGGCGTTCCCTCCTTACCGTTCGGCCTTTATACCACGTGCGCGTGTCGTGCACGGACCACGCTCGCATATGCGCGCTCTGGTCACGAACGGGTCACATGACCGCTGCGCAGCGTTCTATGCTCGCGGCTGCGCCGCTCGACGCTGACCTAATTTGGAACGCAAACGGTCACGTGACCATGCTGCGCAGCGTTCTTGGCTCGCGGCTGGCGTCCGATTGGCCAGCTGACTAAGGCTGACATAAAACCTGACATAAGCTCGACGCCCACAACCCACCGAGGCGCTTTCATATAGTGTAACTAGGTGGGTACCCGCGCTTCGCGCGGGGGTGTAGGTCAAACACGTCAGTAAGTCTAACACATCAGTAAGTCTAACATATCAGTAAGGTCAAGTACATTGGGGAAAATCAAAGTAATCAATTTCCATCAAGTAAAATGAAGTAAAACACATAAACCATATCAAGAGAAGTGGATATAACAAAATCGAGGAGCTCTAAGTAATACATCTTTATATACAATGTTGGTTGTGTCCAAACCCTCCTCAAGCAAGACCTTCACTCTGTTCCAATTGGTCCCTCTTGATACACCAACATACAACTGACCATGTCAAACACTGGATATCTCAGGTCCAGCCCAACCGTACCCAAAGACTGTCCCTGAGACTTGTTGATAGTCATTGCAAATGCCAAACGCACTGGAAACTGCCTCCTTTGCAGCACAAATGGCAACTCTCCCTCTGATGGCTTAATGATGATCCTGGGGATGAAAGCAATATTGCCTGCACATGGACCTGAGATGATCCTGACCTCCAACATTCTAATGCTTATCCTCACCAACCGCAACCTTGTCCCATTGCATAGTCCTTGCTTCTGATCCAAATTGCGCAACAGCATCAGAGGCACTCCAGGCTTGACTTCCAAGCGAGCAGGAGGAAGACAGCCCATCTCTATGGAATTCAGATACTCCACAGGATACCGATCTGCATCGTCGGATTCTTCAATGGAATTTGCACAGTGCAAGACCTGAGCATCACCTGGAAACTCCCTAAACACCATGGAATTGATCTCATTGACCTCAGTGTTTCTGGCACAGAGGATGGCACGCTCCAGAAAGTAATTGTCCTGGACAGGGACTTGATTGCCAATGCCAGGGTATATTTCCTGGATCAGATCTTCAATTCCAGGGCCACAAACCATGTGAGGAGGGAGTGAGCACGTATGATCTAGTGGGAGATCCTTTCCCTGGCCCACATTCTGCAGCCATTCTGCAAACCTGGCTCTGTCAGGGTCATTTCTCACCCGCATGTTCTCTGTCAGATGGAGGACCTTGATCTTTGGCCACAGATATGACTTCTGAAGGGTAGCTCCCACGATATCCTCCTTGGAGCCTTTAGGGACAATTGGGAGAGTCTGCTGAAAGTCACCTCCAAAGGCAACCGTGATGCCACCAAAGGGTCTGTCAGGCTGGTCAAGGAAATCCCTCAGTGTCCTGTCAATGGCCTCTATGGCATGGCGATGCTGCATTGCAGCCTCATCCCAGATGAGGAGACTGGCCTGTCTCAGCATGTCAGCCTTGTCAGAGTTCTTTTGATGGAGGAGAAAGAGTGCTCATGGACAGGAATGGGAATTCCAAGCATGCTATGAGAGGTTGTACCCTTAGTGAGGATAAGTGCAGCCATTGCAGATGAGGCTACTGCAATCACAATGAGGCTCTCCGCTCTACAGGAGTGGATTAGAGTGTTCCATGTGAATGATTTCCCAGCACCACCTGAGCCAGTGACAAAAAACATTTGTCCATCAGGTTTCCCATGAGCATCTCTGGTCAGTGCCGACCGTAATATCTGATCATGCGCAGACCTTTGCCCCTCATTCAGCTTAGGAACCTCCTCATCAGCCTTTTCCCTCTCTTCAACAGCATCATAGTCCCTTTGCTCAGCTATGAACCTGTTTCCAATGAGGGCCTCCCACTCGCCTGCCACCCGAGGCATATCATAAAGCTGCTCAAGGACATTCCACCCTGCTGGAGGATTTTTTCCAAGAGAAAGAGGCCAAAATCATAAACCTGATCGTCCTGTGGATCCTGCATACCATGTCTGATTTGGAGCTGATGTCTGAGATCATCACATATGTGCTCCCTGAAGCCATCCCATAGTCTGCCGGGCCTGATGGATTGCAATGGCCAAGGATGGTGGCAAAGAGATGTCTGAGCTGAGCACCTGTTTTCATGCCACTGGCTTCCTGGAGACACAACCTCAACTCCTGATCATCATCCAGAAGTCCCCTTGCACGACAGGCCTCCTTGTAAGTAGCATATTGTATGCCATCCACCGACCTAAGCTCCTCAAAGGATCTAGCCCCCTTGACCACTGTGAGGAGAGTGCGCACAAAAAATCTCTCTCCTGATCTAGGGTTTGCAAAGTGAAGGCGACCGATGCTATAACCTGATTGGCATGGTGTCCATACCTTTTCCTGTGCTTGCCAGGTAAACCGCTCAGGAAACTCCACATAGAGCAGATCACGTGCTTCAGGGTAGATATCATTGGCCTCAAAGTATGCCATGAGCGGTGTCTTTTTCGCCTCAGCCCTTTCCAGGATGTTGTCCACATCCTGGTTGGGATCAAAGATGATTGTGTGGTGGTCCTTTTCATGGACTGGCAGTGCCATGACTGCAGGCACCTGGGTGTGGATTTCCCGCTCCAGCAACCTCCAACAGGCCTCATGAGCACTGACATAGCGAGCATCCAGGTACTGCTTAATTTCATCCTGGGTGCGACCAAACTCCATGGTGGTCCGATCATGGCCCTTGTAGAGATACTTGTGGATATACTTGATACACCTCACATTGATGGTGAGTTCAGGGTTGATGTGACACCAGAATTTGAGCAAGAGCAGGGCAGAGTATGGCACAACCCATCTGTTGTGCAGCATGTCACCTCTGACATTGTGCAGCCTTCCATCATTGCGACGACGATATTTTGGATATCCATCCTCATTCAGACTGGTTTCCTCACAGAATGGCTTTGGGAAGTTTTTCTTGCACTTGCCATTTTCCATGCAGGGTGCGTTTGGTTTCATTTGTCCACAGGGACCATGTGTCATCAGCTCACAGACCAACCGGTAGAGGACAGGATGAGTCTCTGGATCAGGGAACTCTGCCGAAATCATTGAATCCACCTCATGTGGATGTCTGATCTTGGAATCTCGTTCAAACCAGATAAGAATATGCATGTGTGGGAGTCCCCTTTTCTGGAATTCAATGGTGTGGACGCGAGCGACGGTTTCCCCAAAAATCTTTTCCTTGACGATCAAGTCAATGAGGTATTTCTTTTTGAGCTGGAACACCCGCGACACCAGGTCAGGCCTGTCCTGAGGAGTTTGTCCAGGCAACAATGCATCCAATACCTCCTGCCAGTTTGGATTGGCAGTCATGGTAATGAAGAGATCTGCCACACCATGCTTCCTTGAAATGGCCAGAGAGTTCTGCAGGTTTTCCTGCATGTCCCGTGTCCCCCCCTGAAATGTGGCAGGCAGAATGGATCTTGCACCCAAGTTGTTTGGATCTCTGTCATTGTCATTGCGATGAAAGGCATCCATCATCTGGTTATACATCTCAGCACGGAGAGTGTGTTGATTTGTCCTGATCCACCACAGCCTGCTTTGCTCTGCAGCAGCCCAAGAGTCTACAATGTACTGCTGGAATAATTTGCCAGCACGCAGGAGTGTTGTAGGTTCTTCTGTTCTCTGGAAGAGACAATAGGAATGGAACTGAATTTGGGTGACACGCCCAGGTCGCTCACGCCCGCCTGGTAATTGGCGATAGCGAATACCCGGTTGCCACCCCAACTCTCCCCTGGGAAAGAGCAAGACATAGTGAAGAGAGGCATAGTTTGGATTCATATCGGATACCCTTCGAAAGCGCCCACCTTTGAGCTGGACAATAACATCCCTAGGTTCAGGGTTGATGCCATCTCCAGGAAGAACCACCGCAATCTCATCTGCAGTAGGGATATTATACCTCCTAGGATCCCTGTGTTCCCTGTACGTGAGCCTAGCCTGGATCTCACCATTCTGTCCCTGAGCTCTGAGCCTCTCGGCCGCTTGTCTATATATGGGAACATGAGGATTGCATATGAGGAGCATTTCCTGCAAGTCTCCCATGATAGTTGGAGACAGACCTGGGTTACGCGCGTTCCTCTGTGCCAAAGCCAATGCTGGATCATATATGTAAAGTTGGGCATACTGTATCCGCCTCCCAGGGTTAGGGATGAGAGAGCCATGAATATGATACAGTTCGCCCTGCAGCTTGAGGACATATGGACCACGACCCTCCCGAAGCAAATTGAGGTCAAAGTCGGCACCCAAGGAAGTGAACGCAAATGCAGCATTGTACTGCCTGATGTTCTGGCGAAACTGTTTGGCCTCAGGGTCCTGGCCCTCTAAGAGCCGTCTCAATGGCTGAGGGAGCACTGGCAGCTCTGGAAGCTGCACCTTTCCTTCCATACAGCAATCACCAAATCTGGGCCGCCGATTTGAGGATCTCTGCAGGCGTTCTGCCATCCAGTGTAATGCTCCACAGTCAGGGCAGGGAATAACCATGGGACCCAGATCATGACGCTGCACATCTGCCTCAATTATTCTAGAGCGACCAAGTGGAACAGGAGGAGGAGGTCGCTGAGGATGCTGCCGAGGTACAGGGAGTGGCTGAGGAGGCTGAGGAGGTGCAAGTAGTGGCTGAAGAGGCTGTGGAGGTGCAGGGAGTGGCTGAGGAGGCTGAGGAGGAGCAGGGAGTGGCTGAGGAGGCTGAGGAGGAGCAGGGAGTGGCTGAGGATGCTGAGGAGGTGTAGGCAGTCGCTGAAGAGGCCGCAGAAGTGCAGGGAGTGGCTGAGGAGGCCGAGGAGGAGCAGGGAGTGGCTGAGGAGGCTGAGGAGGTGCAGGCAGTCGCTGAAGAGGCCGCAGAAGTGCAGGGAGTAGCCGAGGCATTGGTCTTACTGCATTAGCCTGAGCCCGCAATGCTGCCACTCCTGCAGAACCTACTACAGGAGGAGGAGGAGCTGGTTGTACAGATGCACGCCTGTGCCTTCCCAAAGGCTGCAATGCAGCTGCCTGAGCACGCAAGTCTGCAATGGCTGCTGAACCTACTACAGGAGCTGGCTGTACAGGGTCTGGCCTATGTCCTCTCAGGGGCTGCCATGGTGTGATAACTGCTAACTGAGCACGAAGGGCTGCCACCTGCTCTGTAGGACTGGGATCAGGAGCACGTGATGGTCCCGCAAGCCTTGGAGCAAGTGATGGCCCAGCAAGCCTTGGAGGATGTGATGGCCCAGCAACAGGTTGTTGAAAAGGATCAGCTGCATTGCTTCTAGGAGGAGGGTGAGGGATGGCAAAAGGTGGGGGTGGTGGAGGGAGTGACTGGTCCCGATCTCTGATACGCGCTCTCCGATCAGTGTGTGGTGTCATTAACCGCTGCTCCCTCGCCTGTGCACGCTCCCGCTGATGGTTACTCTCTGGAGTAGATGGATCCCTGAGAAATGCAGGCATAAGAGTAGTGAGACAATAAAGCTGCCAATATCAGACTTACATTGCACACAGACCAAGGCAGACTCAGAAGAATTTATTTATTGATTTCTCTTTATCATAGAAACAGAAACAAAATTAACCTAAAAAACAAACATCAATGGCAAGGAAAACCCACCAGGGGCAGGGATGAGAGCCAGGAATGATGGGGAGGCAGTGAGAGGAGCAACCTATGCTGAAAGGAAGTCAGCAAATGATCAAAAAAGCGAAAATATTCGAAGAAATCACAACAATCAAAAAGAAGATAAAAAAAAGTGAACATTAATGGAAGAAATCACGCACCAGGGGCAGTGATAACAGCCAGGCAATATGGGGAGGCAGTGATAGGAGCAACCAGGGCTGAAAGGAAGTCAGCAAATGATCAAAAAAGCCAAAATATTAGAAGAAATCACAACAATCAAAAAGAAGATAAAAAAAGTGAACATTAATGGAAGAAATCATGCACCAGGGGCAGTGATAACAGCCAGGCAGGATGGGGAGGCAGTGATAGGAGCAACCTATGCTGAAAAGCAGTCAGAAAATGATTAAAAAAAGCGAAAATAACGACAATAAAAAAGAAGATAAAAAAGCGAAAATCAATGGCAAGGAAAACACACCAGGGGCAGTGATGAGAGCCAGGAAGGATGGGGAGGCAGGGAGAGGAGCAACCTATGCTGAAAAGCAGTCAGAAAATGACTAAAAAAGCGAAAATAACAACAATAAAAAAGAAGATAAAAAAGCGAAAATCAATGGCAAGGAAAACACACCAGGGGCAGTGATGAGAGCCAGGAATGATGGGGAGGCAGTGAGAGGAGCAACCTATGCTGAAAAGCAGTCAGAAAATGAATAAAAAAGCGAAAATAGTAGCAATAAAAAAGAAGATAAAAAGAAGATAAAAAAGAAGATAAAAAAGAAGATAAAAAAGCAAAATCAATGGCAAAGAAAACCCACCAGGTGCAGTGATGAGAGCCTGGAAGGCACAGATAGAGAAAGCCAGCAAGAGGAGAGAGATAGCCAGTGGCAGACAGAGAGAGAGAGAGCCAGCACGCTGCACAGCTGTGCGTTCCTGCGGAGGAACGGCAGACCGCTCGGTCTGAAGCAGCAACCGGTCGCCGGATCTGGCCAGTTGGGCGCTTGAACCGGGGCTGCTGCGCAGCATTCTTGGCTCGCGGCTGCACCGCTCGCGTCCGATTGGCCAGCTGACCAATGCTGACCTAAAACCTGACATAAGCGACGCCCACAATGACCCACTGAGCGCGTTTAACTCTTAGATAGGTGGATACCTGCGCTTCGCGCGGGGGTGCAAGTCAAATGCCTCGGTAAGGTCAAACACATCAGCAAGGTCAAACGCCTTGGGTAAATCAAACTTGGGATAAGTCAAACACATTCAGATAAGAAAATTTCATTCAGATAAGTAAAACACATCTTATTGATTGAAGGTAGGTAATGTTATGACCATGCTGCTCGCCCAACTCTGGTACCCCCATGCCTCCTCTGGCTCTATTCCGCAATGTCCACACTTTGACCTTTTGATCGCCTTGTTCTTTACTATTCACATACTTCCCCTTTTGACTCTATTCACCGGCCTTCCCTACTTGACCCTTAGCATAGCAAGTCCAGAGCATCAGGAGATCCATTTGTTCCACTATCAATGTTACAACTGTTCCGCTCAACCATCTCCGCCATATCCGCATATCCTCCGCACCACCTCTGCACCGCCTCCGCACCATCTGCAACCCTCTACCTCGACCCTTGTGATTTCAGTACCCCTGGCCACCTCCAGATACCGGCCCCCGTACTTGACCCTGAATACAGCAAGATACCATTTTCGTAATTCCGTTTCTTCCGAGGCCTATTGTACTTACTCGCCTTGTTCTTTGCCATTGTACTTACCCTACCCTGCACCCCCCTTGCCATCCCATTGTTCCGCATTAGTTACTTGCCCCATATATCTATCCGATTCCTGCACTCTCCAGAATTTGCTTAGTACCATATCATTACCTGTTGCTTCAGCTCTTTGTATAAACCCCCCTCATGTATGTCTCCGTTCCTGCAATCAGATAATCAACTTCGATACGTGATTCCCTTCACACTGTCTCCTGTTCTTAGCACAGCGGGTTTTGCTAGTCTTGTCTCCTTCCGCTCTCAACCCTCTGTCCTCCGCCTCTTCCGCCTCTTCCGCCTCTTCCGACCTTTGTTCTCCGACCTTCGAACCTGGACTCTCAGTACTCTGTTCCTGACTTCTTCCTTCTCCAATATCCACAAGTCAATCCCGAAATACTTAGGACGGTAGTTCATCAGGGGTGCAACACATAAGTTGAAGCCGTTGTCCTTTCCAGTTCCGACCTCTGGGAATTCCAATACGTAACAATCAATTAGACCCACATTCCCCTTGTTCTTTTGCCTATTGATTGTTCTTAGTTCTACCCGGCACCCCCTTGTAGTTCCTCTTGTTCGGTATTAGTTACTTACTCCATTTATCCTAGTTACTTTTGCTTGCACTGGAATTGCTTACCATGCATAACATGCATGTCCCCAAGCATAGCGTGTATGTCCCCATGGATAGCATGCTTGTCCCCACACATAACATGCGTGTCCCCACACATATCACATAGCATGTGTGTCCCCATGCATAGCCTGTCTGTCCCCACATGTGGCATGCATGTCCCCATGCATAGCATACATGTCCCCAAGCATAGGGTGCATGTCCCCATGCATAAAATGTGTGTCTCCAAGCATAACATGCGTGTCACCATGCATAGCATGCATGTCCCCAAGCATAGCGTGTGTGTCCCACGCATAACATGTGTGTCTCCATGCATAACATGAGAGTCTCCACACATAGCATGCATGTCCCCAAGCATAGGGTGCATGTCTCCACGCATAACATGCGTGTCCCCATGCATAGTATGTGTAGCATGCCCTCAAGTATAGCATGCATAGCATATCCCCAAGGGCCTCAAAGTGAAGCAAGCAGAGGCTGTTACTACTTATTAACTTTTAGCAAACTCAGGGACATGTATCAATATCTATTTTGTGACATATACAGACATAAATAAAATAGTCAAGGAAACCATATTTAAGCAGCTGCTGTCATTAATTTTTAGCAAAGTCAGGATTATCTATTTTGCAAAAAAATGTCAAGAAAATGTCCAGTACATGTAAGCTGAAGCTGTTATTAATTTTAGCAAAGTTAGGATTATCTATTTTTCGAAAAATGTCAAAAAAATGCACTGTACATTTAACCTGGAGCTGTTGTCAATCTTCACAAAGTCAGGATAATTTATTGCTATCTATTTGCGAAAAAATGTCAAAAAAGTACAGTACATTGAAGCAGAGGCTGTTATTAATGCCCAGCCAAAGCCAGAGAAGCCCAGAGACTGACAGAGAAACCCAGAGCCCAGCCAAAGCCATAGTAAGCCAGCCACCAGTATAGCCAGAGAGGAGTGGCTGGTAAGCAGCTTTACAGTAAATAACACAATAAAACAAACCACATTTAAATGTAGAATATATTGTCATTAATTTTAGAGGAAACTTATTGATGTCTATTTTCGAAAAAAAAACACAAAAAATATTGATATTAAAACATTTTTTTTCAGCAGTCTTTGGATGTTATTTAAATCTATTTTCGAAAAAAATCACAAAAATATAATGCATTTGTGACAATACTATATGATGAAAAAAAAAACGCGTGTCCGCACAGGTAGCGTGTCCTCACAGGCAGCGTGTCCCCACACGTAACGTGTCCTCACAGGTAGCGTGTCCCCACACGTAACGTGTCCTCACAGGTAGCATGTCCCCACACATAACGTGTCCCCACTCCCCACACGTAACATGTCCTCACAGGTAGTGTGTCCCCGCACATAACGTGTCCTCACAGGTAGCATGTCCCCACACATAACGTGTCCCCACTCCCCACACGTAACGTGTCCTCACAGGTAGTGTGTCCCCGCACGTAACGTGTCCTCACAGGTAGTGTGTCCCCACACGTAACGTGTCCTCAAAGGTAGCGTGTCCTCACAGGTAACGTGTCCTCACGGGTAGGGTGTCCCCACAGGTAGGGTGTCCCACAGGTAGCATGTCCTCAAACGTGTCCTCACATGTAATGTGTCCCTACAGGTAGCGTGTCCTCAAACATGTCCTCACATGTAATGTGTCCCCACAGGTAGCGTGTCCTCACATGTAACATGTCCTCACACATATCAGGGACATGTATCAGTAACTATTTATATAGACATAAATAAAATAGCAAAAGAAACCACATTTAAGCAGCTGTTGTCATTAATTTTAGCAAAGCCTGGATAATTTATTGATATCTACCTTTTGAAAAAATGTCAAAAAATGTACAGTACATTTACCCTGAAGCTGGGATTAATTTTAGCAAAGTCAGGATAATTCATTGATATATATATTTATTTTTCAAAAAAAGATAAAAAAAAACATACTACATTAAAACAGATGTTGTTATCAACTTGAGCAAAGTCAGTATAAGTTATTGATATCCATTTGCGAAAAAATGTCAAAAAAATCTACAGGATAGTTAAGGTGGCTGAGGTTAGCCAGTTAGATTTATTGATGTCTATTTGGGAAAAAATATCGAAAAATGTACAGGATATGTAAGTTGGCTATTGTTAAGGTTAGCAAGTTAGGTTTATTGATATGTATTTGCGAAAAAATATCAAAAAAATATACAGGACATTGAAGCAGAAGCTGGTGTCAATTCACAGCCAGAGAAGCCCAGAGACACCCAGAGACACACACAAAGACACCCAGAGCCCAGCCAAAGCAATAGTAAGCCCACCATTACAGCCAGAACACAGGAAAACACCAGTGGGGAGTGCGGTTCTGCAGCATCACTCTCTTTATACCAAGCGAAGGGTCGTGCACAGACCACCCTCGCGTATGGTCGCGACGAACGCGAACCGGTCACGTGACCTGGGACGCTGCTGCACAGTGTCAATGGTCTGGCCTGGGCCAGGGGCCTAGGGCTCGCGGCTGCGCCGCTCGCTCCGCTGACCTAATTATTACGTAATATTATTTGTAATATTATTAGTCAGCCTCGACGCCCACAACCCACCGAGCGCGTTTCACTCTTAGACTAGGTGGATACCCGCGCTTCGCGCAGGGGTGCAAGTCAAACGCCTCGGTAAGGTCAAATGCATCAGTAAGTCTAATGCATCGGTAAGTCTAACATATCAGTAAGGTCAAGTGCATTGGGGAAAATCAAAGTAATCAATTTGCATCAAGTAGATATCAGAAATCAAGGAGCTCTAAGTAATACATCTTTATATACAATGTTGGTTGTGTTCAAACCCTCCTCAAGCAAGACCTTCACTTTGTTCCAGCTTGTTCCCCTTGAAACACCAACATACAACTGACCATGTCCAAACACTGGATATCTCAGGTCCAGCCCAACCGTACCCAAAGACTGTCCCTGAGACTTGTTGATGGTCATTGCAAATGCCACACGCACTGGAAACTGTCTCCTCTGCAGCACAAATGGTAATTCTCCCTCTGATGGTGAAATGGTGATCCTGGGGATGAAAGCAGTATTTCCTGCACGTGGACCTGAGATGATCCTGACCTCCAACACTCTATTCCTCATCCTCACCAACCGCAACCTTGTCCCATTGCATAGTCCTTGCTTCTTATCCAAATTGCGCAACATCATCAGAGGCACTCCAGGCTTGACTTCCAAGTGAGCAGGAGGAAGACAGCCCATCTCTATGGAATTCAGATACTCAACAGGATACTGCTCTGCAAAGTCGGTTTCCTTGACAGAATCTGCACAGTGGAAGACCTGAGCATCACCTGGAAACTGCCTCAACACCATGGAATTGATCTCATTGACCTCAATATTTCTGGGACAGAGGATGGCCCGCTCCAAGAAATAATTGTCCTGGGCAGGGATTGCATTGCCAATGCCAGGGTATATTTCCTGGATCAGCTCTGCAATTCCAGGGCCACAAACCATGTGTTGAGGGAGTGAGAAGGTATGATCTAGTGGGAGATCCTTTCCCTGACCCACATTCTGCAGCCATTCTGCAAACCTGGCTCTGTCAGGGTCATTTCTCACCCGCATGTTCTCTGTCAGATGGAGGACCTTGATCTTTGGCCACAGATATGACTTCTGAAGGGTAGCTCCCACGATATCCTCCTTGGAGCCTTTGGGGACAATTGGGAGAGTCTGCTGAAAGTCACCTCCAAAGGCAACCGTGATGCCACCAAAGGGTCTGTCAGGCTGGTCAAGGAAATCCCTCAGTGTCCTGTCAATGGCCTCTACGGCATGGCGATGCTGCATTGCAGCCTCATCCCAAATGATGAGCCTGGCCAGTCTCAGCATATCAGCCTGGTCAGAGTTCTTTTGATGGAGGAGAGAGAGCCTCATGGACAGGAATTGGAATTCCAAGCATGCTGTGAGAGGTTGTCCCATTAGTGAGGATAAGTGCAGCCATTGCAGATGAGGCTACAGCAAGCACAATGAGACTCTCCGCTCTACAGGAGTGGATTAGGGTGTTCCATGTGAATGATTTCCCAGCGCCCCCTGAGCCAGTGACGAAAAACATTTGTCCGTTAGGTTTCCCCTGAGCATCTATGTCCAGTGCCGACCGTAATATCTGATCATGGGCAGACCTTTGCCCCTCATTCAGCTTGGGAACCTCCTCATCAGCCATCTGCCTCTCTTGAACAGGGTCATAGTCCCTCTGCTCAGCTATGAACCTGTTTCCAATCAGGACCTCCCACTCGCCTACCACCCGAGGCATATCTTTAATGCTGCTCAAGGACATTCCATTACGCTGAAGGAGTTTATCCAAGAGAAAGAGGCCAAAATTGTAGACCTGATCATCCCGTGGCTCCTGGATATTGTGCCTGATTTGGAGCCGATGTCTGAGATCATCACATATGTGCTCCTTGAAGGCATCCCATAGTCTGTCAGGTGTGAGGGAATGCAATGACCAAGGATGGTGGCAAAGAGATGTCTGAGCTGAGCGCCTGTTTTCATGCACTGGCTTCCTGGAGACACAACCTCCACTCCTGATCATCCTCCAGAAGTCCCCTGGCAAGACAGGCCTCCTTGTAAGTAGCACATTGTATGCCATCCACCTCCTAAGCTCCTCAAAGGATCTGGCCCCCTTGACCACCGTGAGGAGAGTGCGCAAATAAAATCTCTCTCCTGATTTTGGGCTTGCAAAGTGAAGGCGTCCAATGCTATATCCCCTTTGACATGGTGTCCATACCCTTTCCTCTTTTTTCCAGGTAAAATGCTCAGGAAAATCCACATAGAGCACATCGCGTGCATGAGGGTAGGCAGCATTGGCCTCAAAGTAAGCCATGAGCGCTTCTTTGACCCCTCGACCCTGTTCATGATGGTGAGCGGATCAGCATCAGGATTGAAACGACTGATTGCTGGTCTTTTTCATGGACTGGCAGTGCCATGACTGCAGGCACCTGGGTGTGGATTTCCCGCTCCAGCAACCTCCAACAGGCCTCATGAGCACTGACATGGCGAGCGTCCAGGTACTTCTTTATCTCATCATGGTCGACACCAAACTCCATGGTGGTCCGATCGTGGCCCTTGTATAGATACTTGTGGATATACTTGACGCACCTCACACTGAAGGTGAATTCAAGGTTGATGTGACACCGGAGTTTGAGCAAGAGCAGAGAGAGTATGGCACAACCCATCTGTTGTCCAGCATGTCACCTCTGACATTGTGCAGCCTTCCATCATTGCGACGACGATATTTTGGATATCCATCTACATCACAACGGTCTCCTCACAGAATGGCTTTGGGAAGCCTTTCTTGCACTTGCCATTTTCCATGCAGGGTGCGTTTGGATTCATTTGTCCACAGGGACCATGTGTCATCAGCTCACAGACCAACTGGTAGAGGACAGGATGTGTCTCTGGATCAGGGAACTCTGCTGAAATCATAGAATCCACCTCATGTGGATGTTTGACCTTGGACTCCCTATCGAACCAGGTAAGCAGGTGCATGTGTGGGAGCCCCCTCTTCTGGAATTCAATAGGTGAACGCGAGCGACAGTTTCTCCAAAGATCTGTCCTTGACGATCAAGTCAATGAGTATTTCTTTTTGAGGTGAAACACCCGCGACACCAGGTCAGGTCTGTCCTGAGCAGTTTGTCCAGGGAGCAACTCGGCCACTATCTCATCCCACTTGGATTGGCAGTCATGGTAATAAATAAATCAGGGGGACCCTTCTTTGTGCAATGGCCAGGGAGTTCTGGCAGTTTGATTCATGTCCCGTGACTCCTTGAAATGTCGCAGGCAGAATGACTTAGCCCAAGCTGTTGCATCTCCAATGTCATTGTCCAAGCCTCCATATGAATCTACCATCTGGTTATACTGCTCAGCACGCAGAGTGTGTTGATGGCCCTGATCCACCTCAGTCTGCTTTGCTCTGCAGCAGCCCAGGAGTCTACAATGTACTGCTGGAACAATTGCCACCACGCAGGAGTGTTGTAGGTTCTCTCGCTCTCTGGAACAGACGATACGCATGGTACTGTATTTGGGTGACCTGTGTCCGTCTGTTTGGATTGGGATTGGCCTGCCGAGCACGCTCTGCTCACATAAGGAATACCTGGTTCCCATCCCAACTCTCCCTTGGGAAAGAGCAAGACATAGTGCAGAGAGGCATAGTTTGCATTGGTATCCAATACCCTTCTGAAAGTCCACCTCTGAGCTGGACAATAATATCCCTAGGTCAGGGTCGATGCCATCTCCAGGAAGAACGACTGCAATCTCATCTGCAGTTGGACATTATATCTCCTAGGATCCCTGTGTGCCCTATAGTGAGCCTGCCTGGATGTCACCATTCTGTTCTTGAGCTCTGAGCCTCTCAGCTGCTTGTTTATATGTGCGCACATGAGGATTGCATAGCAGGAGCATTTCCTGCAAGTCTCCCATGATAGTTGGAGACAGACGCTCTTACGATTTTTTCTCTTGCCAAAGCCAGTGCAGGATCATATATGTAAAGCTGGGCATACTTTGGATCGTCTTCATTGTCAGGGAGGAGAGAGCCATGGAGATGATACAGTTCACCCTGTAGCTGAGCACATAGGACCACGACCCTCCCGAAGCAAATCTGGTCCAAAGTGGCCCCCACAAAGTGAATGCAAAGCGCACTATACTGCCTGAATTCTGGCAAAATCCTTTTGCCTCAGGGTCCTGGCCTTCTAAGAGCTGTTTCAATGGCTGAGGGGGCTCTGGCAGGTCTTCCAGCTGCACCTTTCCTTCCATACAGCAATCACCAAACCTGGGCCGCACATTTGAGGATTTCTGCAGGCGTTCTGCCATCCAGTGTAATGCTCCACAGTCAGGGCAGGGAAAACCATGGGACCCAGATCATGACGCTGCACATCTGCCTCATTATTCTAGAGCGACCAGTGGAATAAAAGGAGGAGGTCGCTGAGGACGCTGCCGAGGTATAGGGAGTGGCTGAGGAGGCTGAGGAGGTGCAGGGAGTGGCTGAGGAGGCTGTGGAGGTGCAGGGAGAGGCTGAGGAGGTGCAGGGACATCTGGGGAGGCTGAGGAGGTGCAGGGAGTGGCTGAGGAGGCTGAGGAGGTGCAGGGAGTCGCTGAAGAGGCCGCAAAAGCGCAGGGAGTAGCGGAGGCATTGGTCTTATTGCATTGGCCTGAGCACGCAATGCTGCCACTCCTGCAGAACCTACTACAGGAGGAGGCGCTGGTTGTACAGATGCAGGCCTGTGCCTTCCCAAAGGCCGCAATGCAGCTGCCTGAGCAGCAAGTCTGCAATGGCTGCTGAACCTACTATAGGAGCTGGCTGTACAGGTCTGGCCTATTTCTTCTCAGGGCTGTAATGGTGGGATAACTGCTAACTGCACGAAGGGCTGCCACCTGCTCTCCAGGACTGGGATCAGGTGGATATGATGGCCCCGCAAGCGTAGGAGGGCGCAATGCAAGCGTAGGAGGGCGCAATGGAGCTGGCTGTACAGGGTCTGGCCTATGTCCTCTCAGGGGCTGCCATGTGTGTGATAACTGCTAACTGAGCACGAAGGGCTGCCACCTGCTCTGTAGGACTGGGATCAGGAGCAAGTGATGGCCCCGCAGGCATTGGTGGACGTGATGGCCCTGCCACAGGTTGTTGAAAAGGATCGGCTGCACTGCTTCTAGAAGGAGGGTGAGGATGGCAAAAGGCGGTGGTGGAGGGGTGGGCTGGGTCTGAGCTCCAATATGCGCTCTCCGACGCGCTCTCCGATGACTGGGTGGTGTCATCACCTCCTGCCCCTCCCTCGCACTTTCACGCACCCGCCGACGGTTGCTCTCTGGGTAGATGGATCCCTGAGAAATGCAGGCATAAGAGTAGAGAGAGGATAAAGATATCAATATCAGACTTACCTTGCAAGCAGATTAAGGCAAACTCAGGGAAACAGGCTGTGCGGGTATCTCAGACGGTTGCAAAGCCACTGATCCTAATATAAATACTGCAAATAGCAGATACAGTTACAAAAACGTACCAGAAAAGGGGATAATACCCAGGTAGGGTATGCAGTAGTGACTGGACAAATGCACTTGAAAAGTGCCTACAAAATGCCAACCAAGCAAAGTTATAGCAAATAAGAACACAATAAGCATCAAGAAAAGGCAGTACAATAGCATAACACTCACCAGAAACACCCCAGGTAGCAAGTGCAGCAGTGACAGGAAGAATGTCACTTGAAAAGTGCCTAAAAAATGCCAAAAAAGCGAAATTATAGCAAATAAGAAGATAATAAGCATCAAGAAAAGGCAGATACAATAGCAAAACACTCACCAGAAAACACCCAGGTACTCAGTGCAGCAGTGACAGGAAGAATTCACTTCAAAAGTGCCTAAAAAAGGCCAAAAAAGCGAAATTATAGCAAAATAGGAACACAATAAGCATCAGAAGGGCAGATACAACAGCATAACACTCACCAGAAACACCCAGGTACTCAGTGCAGCAGTGACAGGACAAATGTCACTTGAAAAGTGCCTAAAAAAGGCCAAAAAAGCGAAATTATAGTAAATAAGAACACAATAAGCATCAGGAAAAGGCAGATACAACAGCATAACACTCACCAGAAACACCCAGGTACTCAGTGCACCAGTGACAGGACAAATATCACTTGAAAAGTGCCTAAAAAAGGCCAAAAAAGCGAAATTATAGCAAATAAGAACACAATAAGCATCAGGAAAAGGCAGATACAACAGCATAACACTCACCAGAAACACCCAGGTACTCAGTGCACCAGTGACAGGACAAATATCACTTGAAAAGTGCCTAAAAAAGGCCAAAAAAGCGAAATTATAAATAACCAACATAAAAAGGCAGTTTCAGTAGCATCAAACCACCAGAAAGAACCTAGATAGGATGTTAATGGAAGGGATGCAGGTGGTGGGAGGGATGGGATGGATGGGATGGTGGTAGAAGGAGGGCAGAGGGGACCGGCTGCGCAGTGTCTGCCAGGTCACCCAGCGGTGTACCGGCAAGCCCCAGAGACCGGTCGGTCTGGGCTGGGCCTGGGCCTAGGGCTCGCGGCTGCGCCGCTCGCTCCGCTGACCTAATTTTTACGTAACATTATTTGTAAGCGGTGCCCACAACCACCCACCCCCCGCGTTTCACTCTTAGACTAGGTGGATACCCGCGCTTCGCGCGGGGGTGCAAGTCAAACGCCTCAGTAAGGTCAAACACATCAGCAAAGTCAAACACCTTGGGTAAATCAAACTTGGGATAAGTCAAACACATTCAGATAAGTAAAATGCATCTTATTGATTAAAAGTAGCTCTAAGTAACACATTGAGGTAGGTAATGTTATGACCATGCTGCTTGACCAACTCTGGTACCTCTGCACCTCCTCTGACTCTATTCCGCAATGTCCACACTTCGACCTTTTGATCTCCTTGTTCTTTCCTATTCACATACTTCCCCTTATGACTCTATTCACCAGCCTTCCTTACTTAACCCTTAACATAGCAATTCCGGAGCATCAGGAGTTCCATTTGTTCCGCTATCAATTCCCTAGGTGGGTACCCACACTTTGCATGGGGGTGCAAGTCAAATGCATTGGTAAGGTCAAACGCATTGGGTGAATCAAACTTGGGATAAGTCAAACACATTCGGATAAGAAATTTTCATTCAGATAAGTAAAACCCTTCTTATTGATTGAAAGTAACTCTAAATAACACATCAAGGTAGGTAATGTTATGACCATGCCTCAACCAACTCCGGTACCCCCGCACCTCTGACTCTATTCCACAATGTCTGCACTTCAACCTTGTGATCCCCTTGTTCTTCACATATTTCCCCTAATGACTCTTTTCACCAGCATTCCATACTTGACCCTCAGCACAGCAAGTCCAGAGCGTCAGGAGTTCCATTTGTTCCGCTACCAATTAGACCCTTGGTCTTTTGCCTATTGTTCTTAGTTCTACACTGCACCCCCTTGTAGTTCCTCTTGTTTCGCATTAGGTACTTTTATTCTAGTTACTTGCACTGGAATTGCTTACCTCTACCTTCTGACATGTTGTCTCAGCTCTTTGTATAAAACCCAGTCATGTGTGCCTCTGTTCAGCAATCAGATAATCGACTTTGATATGTCACTCCCTTTGCACTGTCTCCGGTTCTTAGACCTGCAAGGCCTCTGTCCTCTCTGACCTCCGTCTTCCAACTTGATTTCTCATATCCAACTTAACTCAATTCTTGAACCCTTACTACTTCAGTTACAATACTCAACCTCTTCCAACTTCCAATCTCAGATCTCCAAAATACTTAGGATGATAGTTGGGGGTGCAACATATAAGTTGGAGCTGCAGTCCTTTTAGATCCAAACCTGATACATAACAGGTAATGACTCTACACATTTCTCCCATGTCTCATGTCCCCTACCTCACATGTAGTGTGTCCTTGCCTGTAGTGTGTCATCACACTTTATCTGTCCTCACACGTATTGCATCCTCACATGTGGCATGTCCCCACACGTAGTGTGTCCCAAAGCATAGTGTGCGTAGTGTGTCTCCACATGTAGCATGTCTCCATATGTAGTGTGTCCCCACATGCAGTACAGTGTGCATGGCATGTCCCACATGCATAACATGTCCCTCAAGTATTCTGTGTGTAGCATGTCCCTGGTTTGTAGCATGTGCCCAAACATAGCGTGTCCCTAAATTATAGCATGTGTGTCCCCCATGCATAGCGTGTCCACATGTGTAGCATGTCCCTACATGTAGTGTGTGTAGCGTGTCCCCCAAGTATAGCTTGTGTAGAATGTCCCTTGTTTGTAGTGTTTTCCCCTGTAGTGTGTCCCTTGTTTGTACCATGTCCCCCAAGCATAGTGTGTCCCCACATATAGTGTGCACATCCCCATGCATAGCATGTGTGTCCCCATGCATAACATGCGTGTCTCCACGCATAACATGAGTGTCCCCAAGTATAGTGTGTGTGTCTCCACGCATAACATGGGTGTCCCCAAGCATAGCGTGCGTGTCCCCACGCATAACATGCATGTCTCCATGCATAGCGTGCGTGTCCCCACGCATAACATGCATGTCTCCATGCATAGCGTGCGTGTCCCCAAGCATAGTGTGCGTGTCCCCACGCATAACATGAGTGTCTCCATGCATACCATGAGTGTCTCCACACATAGCATGGGTGTCCCCAAGCATAGCGTGTGTGTCGCATCCCATGCATGTCTCCACGCATATGCATGTCCCCATGCATAGTGTGTGTAGCATGCCCCTCAAGTATAGCATGCATAGCATGTCCCAATGGCATGTGTAGCATATCCCCAAGGGCCTCAAAGTGAAGCAAGCAGAGGCTGTTACTACTTATTAACTTTTAGCAAGCTCAGGGACATGTATCAATATCTATTTTGTGACATATACAGACATAAATAAAATAGTCAAGGAATCTATATTTAAGCAGCTCCTGTCATTAATTTTTAGCAAAGTCAGGATTATCTATTTTTCGAAAAAATGTCAAGAAAATGTCCAGTACATGTAAGCTGAAGCTGTTATTAATTTTAGCAAAGTTAGGATTATCTATTTTTCGAAAAATGTCAAGAAAATGCACTGTACATTTAACCTGGAGCTGTTGTTCACAAAGTCAGGATAATTTATTGATATCTATTTGCGAAAAAATGTCAAAAAAGCACAGTACATTGAAGCAGAAGCTGTTATTAATGCCCAGCCAAAGCCAGAGAAGCCCAGAGACTGACAGAGAAACCCAGAGCCCAGCCAAAGCCATAGTAAGCCAGCCACCAGTATAGCCAGAGAGGAGTGGCTGGTGAGTGGCTTTACAGTAAATAAACCAATAAAACAAACCACATTTAAAAGCAGAATCTCATTAATTTTAGAGGGAACTTATTGATGTCTATTTTCGAAAAAAAACCTGAAAAATATTGATATTAAAATACTTTTTTTTCAGCAGTCTTTGGATTTTATTTAAATCTATTTTCGAAAAAAATCACAAAAATATAAAGCACATGTGAATGCAATATGATAAAAAAAAAGGAACCAATAAAATTATAAACACAAATAAAATAAAATACATTGGAATGCATTAAAAAAGAGATATTACTTACCAATAGATAGCCAGCCAAGCCAATAGATAGTCAGCCAACCAAAGCCATAGACAGCCAGCCAGCTAAAGGAGGAGACAGCAGACCGAGCTGACAGCAGACAGCACCCAGATCAGACAGAGCACAGAGCTGACAGCGGACAGAGCAGACAGCGCAGAGCACAGAGCACAGGGCACAGAGCACATAGCGGACAGCAGACAGAGGAATCGCCGGTTGGGCAGGTTCCTGGCGTTATGTCCTTACCGTTCGGCCTTTATACCGTGCGCGCGTGTCGTGCACGGACCACACTCGCGTATGCGCGCTCTGGTCGCGAACGGGTCACGTGACCACTGCGCAGCGTTCTCTTGCGGCTCGCGGCTGCGCCGCTCGCCGCTGACCTAATTTGGAACGCAAACGGTCACGTGACCATGCTGCGCAGCGTTCTTGGCTCGCGGCTGCGCCGCTCGCGCGCTCCGCTGACAAACTAATGACCAAGCATTGGTCAGCATTGGTCAGCGCGCCCACAACCTCCCACCGTGCTGCTTTCACCTATAGGAACTAGGTGGATACCCGCGCTTCGCGCGGGGGTGCAAGTCAAACGCCTCGGTAAGGTCAAACGCATCAGTAAGTCTAACGCATCGGTAAGTCTAACATATCAGTAAGGTCAAGTGCATTGGGGAAAATCAAAGTAATCAATTTGCATCAAGTAGATATCAGAAATCAAGGAGCTCTAAGTAATACATCTTTATATACAATGTTGGTTGTGTTCAAACCCTCCTCAAGCAAGACCTTCACTTTGTTCCAGCTTGTTGCCCCTTGAAACACCAACATACAACTGACCATGTCCAAACACTGGATATCTCAGGTCCAGCCCAACCGTACCCAAAGACTGTCCCTGAGACTTGTTGATGGTCATTGCAAATGCCACACGCACTGGAAACTGTCTCCTCTGCAGCACAAATGGTAATTCTCCCTCTGATGGTGAAATGGTGATCCTGGGGATGAAAGCAGTATTTCCTGCACGTGGACCTGAGATGATCCTGACCTCCAACACTCTATTCCTCATCCTCACCAACCGCAACCTTGTCCCATTGCATAGTCCTTGCTTCTTATCCAAATTGCGCAACATCATCAGAGGCACTCCAGGCTTGACTTCCAAGTGAGCAGGAGGAAGACTGCCCATCTCTATGGAATTCAGATACTCCACAGGATACTGCTCTGCAAAGTCGGTTTCCTTGACAGAATCTGCACAGTGGAAGACCTGAGCATCACCTGGAAACTGCCTCAACACCATGGAATTGATCTCATTGACCTCAATATTTCTGGGACAGAGGATGGCCCGCTCCAAGAAATAATTGTCCTGGGCAGGGATTGCATTGCCAATGCCAGGGTATATTTCCTGGATCAGCTCTGCAATTCCAGGGCCACAAACCATGTGTGAGGGAGTGAGAACGTATGATCTAGTGGGAGATCCTTTCCCTGACCCACATTCTGCAGCCATTCTGCAAACCTGGCTCTGTCAGGGTCATTTCTCACCCGCATGTTCTCTGTCAGATGGAGGACCTTGATCTTTGGCCACAGATATGACTTCTGAAGGGTAGCTCCCACGATATCCTCCTTGGAGCCTTTGGGACAATTGGGAGAGTCTGCTGAAAGTCACCTCCAAAGGCGACCGTGATGCCACCAAAGGGTCTGTCAGGCTGGTCAAGGAAATCCCTCAGTGTCCTGTCAATGGCCTCTACGGCATGGCGATGCTGCATTGCAGCCTCATCCCAAATGATGAGCCTGGCCAGTCTCAGCATATCAGCCTGGTCAGAGTTCTTTTTGATGGAGGAGAGAGAGCCCTCATGGACAGGAATTGGAATTCCAAGCATGCTGTGAGAGGTTGTCCCATTAGTGAGGATAAGTGCAGCCATTGCAGATGAGGCTACAGCAAGCACAATGAGACTCTCCGCTCTACAGGAGTGGATTAGGGTGTTCCATGTGAATGATTTCCCAGCGCCCCCTGAGCCAGTGACGAAAAACATTTGTCCGTTAGGTTTCCCCTGAGCATCTATGTCCAGTGCGACCGTAATATCTGATCATGCGCAGACCTTTGCCCCTCATTCAGCTTGGGAACCTCCTCATCAGCCATCTGCCTCTCTTGAACAGGGTCATAGTCCCTCTGCTCAGCTATGAACCTGTTTCCAATCAGGACCTCCCACTCGCCTACCACCCGAGGCATATCTTTAAAGCTGCTCAAGGACATTCCATTACGCTGAAGGAGTTTATCCAAGAGAAAGAGGCCAAAATCATAGACCTGATCATCCCGTGGCTCCTGGATATTGTGTCTGACTTGGAGCCGATGTCTGAGATCATCACATATGTGCTCCTTGAAGGCGTCCCATAGTCTGTCAGGCTGTGAGGGAATGCAATGACCAAGGATGGTGGCAAAGAGATGTCTGAGCTGAGCACCTGTTTTCATGCCACTGGCTTCCTGGAGACACAACCTCCACTCCTGATCATCCTCCAGAAGTCCCCTGGCAAGACAGGCCTCCTTGTAAGTAGCACATTGTATGCCATCCACCGTCCTAAGCTCCTCAAAGGATCTGGCCCCCTTGACCACCGTGAGGAGAGTGCGCAAATAAAATCTCTCTCCTGATTTTGGGCTTGCAAAGTGAAGGCGTCCAATGCTATATCCCCTTTGACGTGGTGTCCATACCCTTCCCTCTTTTTGCCAGGTAAAATGCTCAGGAAAATCCACATAGAGCACATCGCGTGCATGAGGGTAGGCAGCATTGGCCTCAAAGTAAGCCATGAGCGCTGTCTTTGACCCCTCAACCCTGTTCACGATGGTGAGCGATCAGCATCAGGATTGAAAACGACTGATTGCTGGTCTTTTTCATGGACTGGCAGTGCCATGACTGCAGGCACCTGGGTGTGGATTTCCCGCTCCAGCAACCTCCAACAGGCCTCATGAGCACTGACATAGCGAGCGTCCAGGTACTTCTTTATCTCATCATGGTTGACACCGAACTCCATCGTGGTCCGATCGTGGCCCTTGTATAGATACTTGTGGATATACTTGACGCACCTCACACTGAAGGTGAATTCAAGGTTGATGTGACACCGGAGTTTGAGCAAGAGCAGAGCAGAGTATGGCACAACCCATCTGTTGTCCAGCATGTGACCTCTGACATTGTGCAGCCTTCCATCATTGCGACGACGATATTTTGGATATCCATCTACATTCACAACGGTCTCCTCACAGAATGGCTTTGGGAAGCCTTTCTTGCACTTGCCATTTTCCATGCAGGGTGCATCTGGATTCATTTGTCCACAGGGACCATGTGTCATCAGCTCACAGACCAACTGGTAGAGGACAGGATGTGTCTCTGGATCAGGGAACTCTGCTGAAATCATAGAATCCACCTCATGTGGATGTTTGACCTTGGACTCCCTATCGAACCAGGTAAGCAGGTGCATGTGTGGGAGCCCCCTCTTCTGGAATTCAATAGTGTGAACGCGAGCGACGGTTTCTCCAAAGATCTTGTCCTTGACGATCAAGTCAATGAGGTATTTCTTTTTGAGGTGAAACACCCGCGACACCAGGTCAGGTCTGTCCTGAGCAGTTTGTCCAGGGAGCAACTCAGCCACTATCTCATCCCACTTTGGATTGGCAGTCATGGTAATAAATAAATCAGGGGGACCCTTCTTTGTTGCAATGGCCAGGGAGTTCTGGCAGTTTTGATTCATGTCCCGTGTACTCCCTTGAAATGTCGCAGGCAGAATGACTTTTATGCCCAAGCTGTTTGCATCTCCAATGTCATTGTCCAAGCCTCCATATGAATCTACCATCTGGTTATACTGCTCAGCACGCAGAGTATGTTGATTGGCCCTGATCCACCTCAGTCTGCTTTGCTCTGCAGCAGCCCAGGAGTCTACAATGTACTGCTGGAACAATTTGCCACCACGCAGGAGTGTTGTAGGTTCTCTCGCTCTCTGGAACAGACGATACGCATGGTACTGTATTTGGGTGACCTGTGTCCGTCTGTTTGGATTGGGATTGGCCTGCCGAGCACGCTCTGGCTCATGATAAGGAATATCTGGTTCCCATCCCAACTCTCCCTTGGGAAAGAGCAAGACATAGTGCAGAGAGGCATAGTTTGCATTGGTATCCAATACCCTTCTGAAACGTCCACCTCTGAGCTGGACAATAATATCCCTAGGTCCAGGGTCGATGCCATCTCCAGGAAGAACGACTGCAATCTCATCTGCAGTTGGGACATTATATCTCCTAGGATCCCTGTGTGCCCTGTATGTGAGCCTTGCCTGGATGTCACCATTCTGTTCTTGAGCTCTGAGCCTCTCAGCTGCTTGTTTATATGTGCGCACATGAGGATTGCATAGCAGGAGCATTTCCTGCAAGTCTCCCATGATAGTTGGAGACAGACGCTCGTTATGATTTTTTCTCTTTGCCAAAGCCAGTGCAGGATCATATATGTAAAGCTGGGCATACTTTGGATCGTCTTCATTGTCAGGGAGGAGAGAGCCATGGAGATGATACAGTTCACCCTGTAGCTTGAGCACATATGGACCACGACCCTCCCGAAGCAAATCTTGGTCAAAGTTGGCCCCCACAGAAGTGAATGCAAACGCAGCATTATACTGCCTGATATTCTGGCGAAATCCTTTTGCCTCAGGGTCCTGGCCTTCTAAGAGCTGTTTCAATGGCTGAGGGGGCTGTGGCAGGTCTTCCAGCTGCACCTTTCCTTCCATACAGCAATCACCAAACCTGGGTCGCACATTTGAGGATTTCTGCAGGCGTTCTGCCATCCAGTGTAATGCTCCACAGTCAGGGCAGGGAACAACCATGGGACCCAGATCATGACGCAGCACATCTGCCTCGATTATTCTAGAGCGACCCAGTGGAATAAAAGGAGGAGGTCGCTGAGGACGCTGCCGAGGTATAGGGAGTGGCTGAGGAGGCTGAGGAGGTGCAGGGAGTGGCTGAGGAGGCTGTGGAGGTGCAGGGAGAGGCTGAGGAGGTGCAGGGAACATCTGGGGAGGCTGAGGAGGTGCAGGGAGTGGCTGAGGAGGCTGAGGAGGTGCAGGGAGTCGCTGAAGAGGCCGCAAAAGCGCAGGGAGTAGCGGAGGCATTGGTCTTATTGCATTGGCCTGAGCACGCAATGCTGCCACTCCTGCAGAACCTACTACAGGAGGAGGCGCTGGTTGTACAGATGCAGGCCTGTGCCTTCCCAAAGGCCGCAATGCAGCTGCCTGAGCACGCAAGTCTGCAATGGCTGCTGAACCTACTATAGGAGCTGGCTGTACAGGGTCTGGCCTATTTCTTCTCAGGGGTTGTAATGGTGGGATAACTGCTAACTGAGCATGAAGGGCTGCCACCTGCTCTCCAGGACTGAGATTAGGAGGACGTGATGAGGGTGCCAGCATGGGCAGACGTGAAGAGGGTGCAAGCATAGGAGGACGTGATGGCCCGGCCACAGGTTGTTGAAAAGGATCAGCGACATTGCTTCTAGGAGGAGGGTGAGGGATGGCAAAAGGCTGTGGGGGAGGGGGTGGCTGGTCCTGAGCTCTGACAGCAGCAGCAGCAAGCGCACGTGCTCTCCGATCAGTGGGCGATGTCATATGACCCTCCTGCTCCTCCCTTGCCCTTTCACGCTCCTGCTGACGATTTCTCTCTGGAGTAGATGGATACCTGAGAAATGCAGGTATAAGCTTAGAGGAACAATCAAGCTACCAGAATTCAACTTACATTTGCAAGCAGATGCTGTTGTTGTTAATTTATCTTGGGCAAAGTCAGGGGAATTTATTAATTTCTAATTAAATAAATGTCAGACAGCTCACACCAGACCACCGAGAAATACATACATACCCAGGAAGGGACAGGTAATTGTTTGTTAAGCAAAGTCAAGGGAATTTATTAATTTCTATTTAAAATAAAATAAATAAATGTCAGATGGCTCACACCAGACCACAGAGAAATATATACATACCAAGGAAGGGACAGGGAAATTGATTGATGAAAATATCCAAGTCTTCTTCGGCTATCCAACTGGAATAATTCCAGTAAAAGGTCCTGGTCCTGGTCCTGGTCCTGGGAGATGTCTTCTTCAGCCACCAGTAGTGCAAGTCAACACTAAGAGAACTGCAATGCAATTGTAGCTCCCTCTAAGGCAGCCTGGGATGACTACCTGGCTCCTTAGCAGAGAAAAAGCTGCCCCACTGAAGAGGTCAACCCCAATAGTTCACAGCAGAGATCTCCCTGGGAAGAGATCTTTTGTAGTCTACACTATATAGGCTATCTATTGTTTCACTCTCACGCAATTTTATTCTATCTAGTAGGCAGAGAGGAGAGGAGGGTGGTGGAGTGCGCAGATGCGGCTGCGCAGCGTTCTGCCAGCGCAGCGCTGCTTTGAGCGCCTGAGCCGGCAGACAGGCATAAACCGCAGCCGCGAGCGCGCTCCAGAACGCTGCGCAGCCGCATTGAGCGCTGGAGCCAGAAGACTGGCGCAAACCGGCAGCCCGGCATGATCCGGTTTGGGCCAGCTGCGCCACTCGCGTCCTTGGCTCGCGGCTGCGCCGCTCGCGTCCGATTGGCCAGCTGACTAAGGCTGACATAAAACCTGACATAAGCTCGACGCCCACAACCCACCGAGGCGCTTTCATATAGTGTAATAATGATTGACTTCCCGTTAGCAGTTCGCAATCTTAACTACTTTACGACCTTTGAAATATACGCCGAATTCCAACGGAGAGGATCCATTCATGTACGTCTTCTTTCAGCCAATGAGGTTTACCTAACCTTCTCATACAGCTTCACATGTTCTTCTTTGACGAGGGGAGATTCATTACATGTTTACATCTATTCTTCACAGATCCCGATGAACATGGGGTGATTGTCTATAACTACAACAAAGAATCTCTTTAATCTGCTCACATCCAACTCCTACCTACAATATCATGGCTTTCTCTTCTACAATCACATGGGTTACCGGCAATATCTCATCACCCAGTTTTGTATGGGGGCAAAACCATGGAGGACGCATACATGAATGCCCTTATTGTCACTTAACTCTCAATGTGACATGTATAACTCCATATGCCTTCACAGGCTGAATACTTTGGAAAAAATCTATGCTGCAGCAGACTCTATCAAAGAGACTGATGACGCTAACCTCCTCTCACCTCAAGGCATCCTTGACTATGTAGCCCACCAAACACCACCTGGACTGCCTTCTCATACGCTATCTATCACACTTGGAGGAATTTACCGCTTGATGCGTAATTTGTCAATTGCCCATGGCTTGGTCAAAAACTGCAGAGTAGTCGTCACTCAATTGGGAACAAAGCCCATTACTGTTAACCCCCTCCGTGTCCACACTGGACTTAATTGTGTTGATAAAGAGAACATCCTCCTTCCCTGTATCACCTTCTCTTCTTTATTGCCCTCCACTGGCCACACTCTTCTTCACAAGCAATTTCCTTTATGTCCTGCATATGCAACCACTTTCAACAGCTGTCAAGGTCTTACCCTGGATCGTGTTGCCATAGACCTGACAACCCCCGTATTTAGCCATGGGCAACTTTACAATGCTTTATCACGAGTTCAACATAGACTGGACATTCGAGTATGTTTTCCTTTACATGAACTACAGACACAAAACATAGTCTACAATGAAATTGTCCTCTAACTCTCCCACGTCCGCTAAAGACTAGCCGAAGCGAAGCGCAGGCGAGGCTTGTTCTATTGTAATGATATTTCCGACGTCCATTGATTTACTGCCAGGGACAAGTTGGTGGTGCAGATGTTGCAGTATTTCAAATCAACCCAATTGCCTCGCTATTTATAATCCAAGAGGACGAGAATAATAACATGTTTCGGCAGGGATTGAAAGCCCTTGTCCTGGCTGACTATTTTAGGAAAAGCTTTTATCAGCGTGCCAAGCAGCTTAATTTTGATGGCCTTCCCAGTAAGTATAGAAGTATCAAACTGCGGCAAATATAGTTCACTAATGATTCCTATCAGGAATGCAAGTCAATGCGAGTGGTGCCTTCCTTGGCGTAATAAATGCAGAAAAGATTCTTCCTCATCCAGTCACAGGGCCGGATAATCGCACACTCACACACACACTATTCCTCTCGACACCTCTTCTTTTAGGTGACTTTCACAAATACTCAGGTTCATTACAGACAGGTCAAAGTGGTGAAACTGGGTTCAGAGCAGTGGTGGATACATTCGCACACCACGTAGTTGTTGATAGCATGAATTCGGTCTTCCTATGTGACCTTCAAGGTAAGTATAGCACACGAAGGCCTTTTATAAGACTAAATCATGGTCTAACTAGGGTTCATAACCAACAATGAATTAATTCTCTTTGATCCTCAAGCCCGCATGTTAGTGTTCACCATCTACGTTGATTACTATGTCACGCTGAATATTTGTCTACAGAACCGCAGACACAACTACAAAGACCACATTATATGATCTATCACCTGCCGATGCAATCCAAAATTTTCTCAGAGAGCATGTGTGTAATGCCTTCTGTAAGGGTCTACAGCTGCCGTCTACCAACCCGACACAATATGCACCTAAAAGTATATTACCCGATAAACTGTGTAAGGGCCCATTGAGACACGGTATGTTATATTTTATCAGCGGTGTATATTGCACTCACATCCAGCTGGGCCTTAGGATGGTATTAGCATACCTTTTACCGTTCAGTACTTCTCTCTAGCATTGTGAAAATTGTTTAGAAAAAAAAAGAAAAAAAAAAAAAAAAGCATTTATAATTGTAGTCCGAAGGTGCCTGTTACGATTATCACTGAACACAGCAGTACAATCATGGATACATTATGTGGAGCATGGTTTGGAATACTAGCCATATGTTCTCCATCATCAGCTGGGTATTCAAGGTGCTAAAGGTGTCCTGAGCATGGGCGTACTCCAGATCTACAAAGTGAATGAGGTCGTCACCTCCGAGCTCATCCTTGAGCCTTTGAATGATAGCTACATCAACAGGCTGCAAACAATTGAGACCGCCATACTCTTCAGGCATAGTGATGGCTACATTCGGTGCAACCCCTGAAGGATTTTTCTTGTGACGATCGGTACGCACAACATGGTTATTGAAGTTGTCCTTCAACGCATCAAGTTCCTGTTTAATGAACATGGGCCAGAGCCACTGAACCAGCTCACTGAACGAATAAGCACACATTGGATAAAACTAGCAAACTACGCACTATTGGTGTGTGTTATTGCTATCATAGTTATACGACTCTGCACCCTTCCTCCATATCTCCTTGATATTATCACCCCATTGAAGGCGGACACGAAGCCACCCTCTTTCTATCATTGTATTGTGGATACTCTTGAGGAATTGATGAGCCGAGAGCTCTGCCACCGGCAGGTCGGGCAAGAATGCCTCACTGGTAAATGTATTGATTAAGACAGATAAATATAATCTGTTTAGTGACATACCAAAGTGCGTTGGCAAAGCCGTTCATCTTTGTAGTCTCCGAACCACAATCAGTGGTTGACTGAATTGGCATCCCTGTATATAGATGATTCTTGTCATTTATTCAACGAATAACGAACATACCTCCGAGTTCCTCAATGAGACTAAGATAGAGGTACGCAATAGCTTCCCCCAGGCGATTATTTGGTACGACCCACAGCCCTAGCCACTTACCTGACCATATGTCACGTAACGCCCAGATTGGAAAGCCAATTGCAGTTAGCTTGTCATGACCATCACCGCTCCATTCATAGTGAGGACCTAGGACAACGAGTGGGACCCGATGCACCTTCTTTGCTGTAGGATCTTGGTCTGAGAACCCTTCGGGATCTTGCAGGCACATCTCCATTTCTACATAGTCTCTGGTCAAAGATTGAGATGATCATCTAATATAAAGCAGAAATAGAACTGACCGTGTTAAGTGAATGCCAGTTTGCCTGGAAATGTCCTCTTTGATGAGGCGTGGGCCGTGCTGCCTCGTCGGATCCTTCGCCATTTGGTCCATAACAAGCTGTCGCTTGACAACCTCTGGTATCTCAATGGTAGTAAGTTTACTTCCTTTGAGTCCCATCTTGGAACGACATCTCGCCACCGAGGTTGGACTAAAGCACGTGCATGTGCGCAGAGTCACTTCTAAAGTAAAGTACAAGTGAACAGCAGACAAACGAACCTGATGGTAATATCATGTTCCACCCTGAGCAATTTTCTCAGAGTTATGCGGTTAGTTATACCACGCCGATGGTATTCTGTGAGGAAGGCTTGAAGGTGAGGGTCGTTGGCCGATGCTAGGCTCGTAACAAATGTTATCGTGACCTACAGTTCTAAGTGGAGAAACTTACGGCAGCTTTTGTGCTGGTTTTTACCAGTGGGGTTGCGATTGTGCAAGCCTGAACTACTGTCGAGGACAGGCTCGTGGCGGTCATCCTCGTCGTACATCACGTCAACAAGCACGTGATAAGGAGTACTATACGTACAGATATACAGATCGAAGCCCGCCAATTGCATCCATATTGTATGACTAAACTTACTAGTTTGCCTCTGGCGTTTACGTTTCACCATTTGAAACAGACCTGGTACTGCTCGGGCACCGTAACCGCCTCTCTGTGGAAGTGAGGGTGATCGACAGTGTCCAGGAAAGACATCAAAGTTTGGACGTGGCAAAGCGAACAGGGAAATGTGATGCGTACTCATTCATTGCCATTCCATGAACTTTCGGCCTTCTACCTAATCAACGACTCCGTCCTGCTTTCGCCAGAACAATTTTATCATGGAATATGTCTCCAGCACGGCCGATGCTCTCGGGGCAATCATAAAGATAGCAACCTAAGCTGGGCCAAGCCGACAGCGAAGGATAGCACACCTTCAGACTCTGTGAATTTCTCCGCTTTGTAAACGGAATTGCGCATACGTGCTCCTTTTGTCACGGGCACCTACAATGCTACGAACCCGCGGAACGTATGAGAGCTATCTTTTTCAGTCACGGTGCGATGAGCGGAGCTGCGCTAGATGTGGGAACTCGTGTTCTGTGCGGATGACAAGGCGAAACGGGTCGCGAAGAGCAAGAGCCAAACTTATCGAAAAATTCACTGCAGGAAGATGGGGCAATTAACTTAAGTACATTACGCACTGATATATCAGTGCAGAAAGTACCGATTTTAAGTGCTTGCGGACCTGAATTTAAGTGCACCAGTATATCCGCGCAACCCCGAAATCTAGTAGAGAGAATGGTCTTTTCAGAAACATTTCACACTGAAATTCAGCCTTTTTTGTACTTAAAATTGCAGTTGTAAAATACTGATAAATCAGTGTATCATAGTACTGAAATGCCATTCAGAAATACATGTAAAAGTAACAGAATCGGAGAACGGCATGGACCAGACGAGCGCGGAATATGATGCAGGGAGACACGAACATGACGAGTAAGAGACAAGCACTGGGAATACATGAAGAGCAGTGGAGATAATTGCAGTGATGAGAGAAGCAGCAATGAGAGAAGCAATGGTGGGGTAGCGATGGAGCAGACCTGATTGGGATTACCATGGAAAGCTGGGTTCTAGAAAAACTAAGCGAGTGCAGCAAAATAACAGTTCTGTGGGGACTGATGGACTCAGCCATTTGCGAGAGTGGACCATACCCAGGCTTGTAGGCTGCGAGGAGTTGCTCAGCCCAGCCTTTTTCAAATAATACTTGGGTGTGCTGGTACTCAAGGTCACTCAAGGCCTCGCTGAGGTGGAGGGCTTCCTGTCGCCGGGAATTGTGGAGGGCTGTGGCTATTTTGAGGAACACATTGCCGAGATCGTCGGATCCTTCCTTATGATTGTCACGTAGCTTGGGACTGCTGTAGTGAATCGGGGGTAGAGTCGCCCCAGGGTGATGAGCCCCCATGAACAGCCAGCAACCTGTCTACAAGCTGAAAAGCCATTGCATATCACCGGTCTTTCATTCAAGCCTCGTACGACGATACGAGGCTAACAAACGACGAATTATTATTCCCTCGTCATGAGGCCAAGTCATTTTATGACTTTGGAGCGAATGACGACAAGGAGTGGCTCGTCGACGAGATTATCACACACCGATGGATAAACTCAACGGACCTGGAGTTCCAGGTCTTCTGGACCCTAGGTGACGTGACATGGGAACCCATATCGTCATGCAAGGATCTTGAAGCCCTATATAGCTATCTAGAGCTCCGGGGGGTGAGCAAACCACACGACCTCCCCAGATGCCGCTAGGCGTGTCTGTCATGTGCATACCACATGACGCGCCGGCCACGGTGCGGTTAAATTTTCGCCTTGGATATTTCCGAGGGCGCATCGCTTCTTGGAAGCAAACCACCATCATCTACCCACGAAGATGATGCTCCCCAAAGATGGGAAGGACATTGATCTGTCAACGTCCACGATGCACACAACGGCCCTGAGACAGGGGGCCGCAGACATCCTACAAGCTCCAGTCGACCAAGAAAACTGGATGATCGTAGGATGGGAAGACACTTTGGCAATCGTTCACCCGGATGATTGCGCCATGTGCGCAGACTACGCCGCGCACCTATGGGCCGCGACAGGCACCTGCTAGGTCAAACTGCGGGATGAAGACATCGGCGACGCTGTCGACGCGGCCTGGGGATGGCTCCCAAGGGGCATCGCATGTGACGCGCAGGAGGAACCCCTCCGGGACATCCATGACCTCAAGAAGGAGGTCAAGGACTTGGAACACATGGTCAAAGACCGCGACAACGTGCTTGAAGCCGAGCGCACCAAAATAAAAGAGCTCGAGGAGCAACTGAGCGCAGCCCAGCTCCAGCTCAAGTTCGCCCACACAGCCTCAAAAAGGCCGCGCCATTACCCGGACACAGACCCAGTGGCCCGGCCCTCATCATCTCGTGCGACAGCACCCTTGCCAGTGCACACAACCAGAGCTAGTGTCCCGATTATCGGCTCCCACCCCAACAACGACAATGACAGAGGGGCAGAGCGCACCATCCAACGCAGCGTACGGCGTTCCAGAGGGATGGGAGTCCGACTCCTCCGTCTGGAAGACGTACAACCCGGAAAGAGCTCAGCATCTGGCTGAGCAGCTGCAAAAGAAGCGCAAGAAATTGTGCGGCACCCCCAACACCGTCAATGGTCTAGCCATTGTGAGGGAAAGAGCAATCAGCGCATACCTGGCGGCGTCACCATCGCACACGATCAATGACCCTGCCCTACAACGGCAGGTAGCATTGGTTGAGGCCCAGTACATTGGGCCTCACGTGGACCTGCCACCACCGTCGGGGACAGTTCACCCTCCCTACCTGGGGGAGGGAGTGATCATACCACTCGGAGACCCACGGGTCTCCGAGACAGGCCTCCTACCACGACCAGTAGGAAAGGCTCAACAGTGTCGTACTCAATGGTACGACATCTGCCTGCTCAACGAGCAACGCGCTCGCAATCCCAAAAGGGATTGTCTCGTGATAGTGAGTGGTACCCTGCATGACATCGCCGCCATCCTAAGGGGTTGGATACACAACCCCAAATGAATCCCGTCTGCCATCCATGACAACGTGGATGGAACCTTCAACCTAGACGACATGGGCGTATGGATGTGGTTGAAGGCCCTCACGCCCCATGTCAAAGGGGTCGCGTCATCTCTCAAGTTGAGACTTCTCGACTTGTTCGGCTCGATTGACCAATGGTTGAGCTTTGTTACGTATCGGGATTTCCACTAAGTCGGAACTGGAAAGGACAGCGGCTTCAACTTATAGGTTGCGCCCCCAATGAACTATCGTCCTAGGTATTTCGGAAACGAGCCCGAAGTCGGAAAGTACTGGACCAGAGGTTTGGTCGGAACTTGAGTCGGAACTGAGGCGGAAGGCGGAAGACGGAAGGCTGAGAGAGAGGCTGAGATCTTGCTAGACTCGCTGTGCTAAGAACAGGAGATGGAGCGTAGGAAATCAAGTATCGAAGGTGATTATCTGATTGCAGAATAACAAACATACATGAGGGGGGTTTTATACAAAGCGCAGAGCAACAAGTAATGGTGTTGTACTAAGCAAATTCCGGAGGAAGCGGAAGTCGAGTACAATGTGTGGGAACTAACTAATTGGGAACAATGGGACTACAAGGGGGGTTCAGGGTAAGGTAGAACAATGGCAAAGAACAAGGGGTCGGGAAAACATATCTGACAACGAACTACAAGGGTGACCGGATATATGGTTTTGATGGATGGCGAGGTGGGTCCGGTGGGTCCGAGTAATAGAGTTGAAAGAACAAGGGAAATGTACAAGGGGCGGAATGTCGGAAATGTCGGAGGTCGGAAATGAATGGTCGTAACAGTATCTCCCTTCTAAGGTCGAGCCCCGCGAGACCACAAGTCGGAAACACGTGACCTGTGAACAGACGCGTCGGAGTTTGAAATATAGTCGGGAAACAAGACGCGTCTTCTGTTTACTCCATCATGAGCTCTTCAGTCGATTTCTCTAAAATGTCCAGTGCCGAGATGAAGCAGCACTTTGCTGATATTCTTGCGCAGAAGGAACTGGCCGAGAAGCGCGAGGCCGAGGAAGCCGCGCGGAAGGAGAGGGAGCGGCTGGAGGAGGAGCGCAAGGAACTGGAGCGTCGGGAGCAGGAACGGAAGGAGAAGGAGGAGTGCGACCGTAAGCGTCGCGAGGAGGAGTCGCGCGCCCGTGAAGAACAACGGAAACGGGATGCGGCCGAAAAGGCTGCGGAAGAAAAGGTCGTGGCGGAAAAGGCAGGGAAGTTCCGGGTGAGTCGGAAATGTCGTGGGGAGGTTCCGGTGCTCACAGAGAACTGCCAGAGAGTTGCCGATTCCGAGGGGGAGTCGGAAGCGGAAAGCACGCCGACTCCAGAGGGCAAGGGGAAGCAAAGAGAAAGTGCTCCCATGCCGAACGTAGTTGAGGAGCGGAAACGGAGGGCGGACGAGTTCCAGCAGGCTCGGAAAGAGAAGCTGGCTCGGATACTGGAGTTGCGAGAGCTGGGGCCAGAAAATCCTGCGAACCGGAAAAGGAAGACCAGGGACGGTGAGGAGGAGAAGGCTCCTTGCGATACGTGCGAGGTCAAGGGCCTGGAGTGCGTGTGGTCGGAAAATCCGCGGGAGACGGCCTGCGAACGATGCCGGGACAAGAAGTGCCGTTGCGTGGTGGATGGGTGTGCCGCGAGGGTAGAGCGGAAACGGCGCAGGGTTGAGACCGAGGGGCCTGAAACCCCCAAGTCAAAACCGGGACCAAGCGGGAAAAAGGCGGAGGGGTTTCCGGTGACCGGAACATCGGAGACAGCGGTGCTGAACCGCTTCAGCATGGCATCTCCGCTGCTAGACATCGCGGAGTCGCTGAGGGGGATCCGGAAAACCCAACGCGGGATCCGGAAGCTGCTGACGGATATGGCGGTGGTTCAGGAACAGCAGTTGCTGTCGTTCCAGAACCAGATGACCGTCATGTCGGCGGTCCTGGAGCAGTTCAAGCGCGAGTACCGGTGGCGGAACGAGATGGTCCGGGAAAGGATGGAACCACAGGTGCAGGAGGAGAACGAGGCGGAAACGAGGGAACGGGTAGACACGGAGTTGGTGGTCGTCGAGGTAGGAGGGTCGGAAAAGGATCCGGAAGCGGAAAGGGAGGTTGAGGCGGAGACCATGAGGGAGGAGTAGGGTGTCGAGGTGACTTGTAATATTTTTTTCTTGAAGTGTCGGAAATTAGCATATCGGAATAATAATCGGATTTTCTTTTGAATTATGACTTGAGAAATGTAAGCAAGCCGTGGTGTCGGAATGAGGTCGGAATTGACTAGGGCGCGGAAATGGGGCCAGGCTTGTCAGGATATGACTTGTGGAAATCAGAGACGAGGTCAGAGGCGTGGTCAAGTTCCGTGGCGGAAATCCACGAAGTTTCTTCGCCAGTGTTTTCATAGCCTGCCCACTTGACTAGGTACTGGAGTTGGCAGCGGTATCTTCTGTCGAGCTTGGAGTTGAGAATTTCCGAAATCTCATATTCCGGTTCTCCGTCGATGACGACTGGCGGAGGCGGAGGTTGTTCTCGATTCGGAATTGTATTCGGAACTGCTGGCTCAAGCATAGAGACGTGGAATACCGGATGTACTGCGCGCATATTGTCAGGGAGTCTGAGGGTGAAAGAACGACTGCCGGCCTTAGCGATGATCTCGTAAGGACCGAGGTATTTCTCAGAGAGCTTCTTCGAGGGGCGAGTGGTGCGGAAGTTTTCCGCTTTGACAAAGGCTTTGTCGCCTATCTCGAATGCCGGTTGCGGAAGGCGTTTCCGATCGGCGGAAGTTTGGTATCTCTTCTGGGCAGCGGTAATGTTCTCTCGGAGGTGCTGGTGAAGGTCGTCAAGTTCCACAACGAAATCTCGGGCTCTTGCAGAGGCGAGGTCGCGTTCAGGGTGGATGGCGAGATTCGGGTGGTAGCCCTTGTTGGCATAAAAGGGTGAAATTCCGGTGGTAGCGGAAGGCGCGTTGTTGTAGGCAAATTCCGCGAGCGGAAGAAGGTCGGACCAATTGCTATGTTGGTAGTTGCAATAGACGCGGAGATACTGCTCAAGGGTCTGATTAGTACGTTCTGTTTGTCCGTCTCCTTCGGGGTGATAACCGGAAGTGAAGTGGAGCTTCATGTCGAGAGCCTTGCCGAGTGTGCGGAAAAAGGAGGACACGAATTCGGATCCACGGTCGGAAGTGACATGGGAAGGGATTCCGTGCTTGGAAAAGACGTGGAGCACAAAGAGCTGTGCGAGCTGGGCGGAAGTTATGGTGTCGTAGGTCGGAATAAAGATGGACTGCTTTGTGAGGCGGTCAACGATCACTAGAATGGTATCATAGCCGGATGACTTAGGAAGTTTCTCAATGAAATCCATGGATATTGAATTCCACGGTTGTTCCGGGATCGGAAGTTGCTTCAGGAGGCCGTAGGGTTTGTGACGTTGAGGCTTGGCTCGCATACAGGTGGTGCATGACTTGCAGTAGTCTTGGACCATCGTGCGGAGGAGAGGCCAAGTATAGGTACGTCGGATTATGTCGAGGGTCTTGTTCTGGCCTTGGTGTCCTGAGAGCGGATGATCGTGGCTTTGCTGGAGCACGCGAAGTCGTAGATCGTTGGTGTCCGGAACGTAAATCCGGGACTTGTACCGGAGAAATCCGTCGGAATCGAGGGACCATCCAGGACTGGTGCGGTCATCGAGGTGGGCTGCGGAGGTGGGGTCGGAACGGAGTGCGGAACGGATGTCGGAACGGAGAGACTCGGTGTCCATAATAATTGAGGCGCGGAGTAGTGGAAACTACAATGCTGTGGCACGCAGGGACGATGCCAGTTGCTCAGTGGAGAATACTGGGCGGAAATTGTGCGGATTAACGCTGGCATAGTCGCTACTTCCCTCTTTTGGGTAGACGTCCCAACGTCTAGTGAGCGCGTCGGGTTTTGCTCCGAGCTTTCCGGGGCGGAAACGGATCACCATGTTGAACTGTGAGAGGTATTCAGACCAGCGGACTTGACGGCGAGTCAAAATCTTAGTGGTTGCAAAATACTCAAGGTTCTTATGATCCGTTACAACGTCGATCGGATAAGTTGGACCTTCGAGGTAATGTCTCCAGATTTTGAAGGCTTCGAAAATCGCAAGTAGTTCCTTATCGTGGACGTCGTAGTTGAGTTCCGGGGCGGAAAAGGTGCGGGAATGAAAGGCGATCGGATGAATTTCTCCGTCGTCGGGTGAAATGATGGAAAGAATGGCGGCTAGCGCGTAGTCAGAAGCGTCGGTTTCGAGTACAAGTTGGGCATCAGGAATCCAGAAACCGAGTATGGGAGCCGTGGTGAAGGCCGATTTGAGGGCTTCAAATGCGGAACGGCATTCCGGTGTGAAATTCCATGGGGCACCCTTCCTGGTGAGATGCGTGAGCGGAACAGTAATGTCGGAAAAATTATAAATGAAACGCCAGTAAAAGTTGGCGAAGCCAAGGAAAGACTGCACATCCTTAACACGTCGGGGTTCCGGCCATTCTTGAATTGCCTTGACCTTGTCCTCTGCCATGGTAAGACCTGTTGGAGAGAGGATGTAGCCGAGGTATTCGACCGTGTCGCGATGCCATTCGCATTTCTCTGCTTTTGCGTAGAGATGGTGTTTGCGTAGACGGCGGAGTACTTCGCGGACATGTTCCCGATGTTTTTCCGGTGTGTCGGAATAGATGAGGATGTCGTCAATGTAGACTAGAACGCATACGTCGAGGAGGTCGGAAAATACGTCGTTCATGAATCGCTGAAAAGCGGTGGGAGCGTTGGTTAGACCAAAAGGCATGACAACCCACTCAAAAGCGCCGTAGCGGGTGCGGAAGGTGGTTTTCCACTCGTCACCTTCCCGGATGCGGACAAGGTGATAAGCGTGCCGTAGGTCAATTTTGGTGTAGATCTTCGCCCTGCGGGGAGTGTCGAGTAAATCAGAAATGCGCGGAAGCGGATATTTGTCCTTTTTAGTGAGGGCATTGAGTCCGCGGAAATCGACGCAGAGGCGGAGAGATCCATCCTTCTTCTTGACGAAGAGGACCGGAGCGCCGTGCGGAGACAGCGAAGGGCGGATAAAGCCCATGTTGAGATGTTCATCGACGAACTCTCGGAGAGTTATGAGTTCACTTTGCGAAAGAGAGTAGATCGGTCCAAGGGGCGGAGATGCTCCTTCTTCCAAATCTATCTTCAAGTCGTAAGGTCGATGTTCAGCAGGTTTGTCGGCTTTGGCCTTATTGAACACGTCCGGGAAGTCACGATATTCTTCCGGAACTGAGCTCATGTCGACCGGAGCGGAAGTCGAGGCGGAACGAGCCTTGACTGAAGCCGAATCGGAGAGGTGAAGCTGGAAGCGGTCGTATCATCTTGCCGTTGCAATACGCGGAAAGCGGTGGCGGAAACGAGCGCAATTCGAGGGGCTTCAAGGGGCGGAGGTGCTAAAGCGGGACCGGAGTGCGGAACTGAATCCACGAGCAGAGTTGCAGAAGAGGCCTGAGCCATCTTTGCAGAAGACGTCGGAATAGACGGAAGTTGATCCGGGGTACGGAACTGTATTTGACCCAATGCCCAGTTAATCGACGGATTATATCGGGTGAGCCAATTGTGTCCTAGTACAACGGAGCAGCTAGCATCTAGCGGAGTAACGTAAAACGTAACTTCATGGTTGTCCCCAGTAGCGAAACGGATAGACAGATCCACAACTTGGGAAATTCCCGTGTTGGAAGACCCGTCGAAAAGGCGGAGCGGAATAGTCGGGATGTTGCGGGTCGGAAGTTTATGTTTCAAAACAAAGTCGGAATCGAGGAAACAATGAGTCGAACCGGAGTCGATCAATGCTGTAAACGGGGGTGCGGAAATGGTGTCGGAAGTGAGCGGAACAGAGAGGAGTCGGAGGACGAAAGAGCGGATGTGTTGAGTTTAACCTCGTTTGTCGCACAAATGGGGTCAACACAGCCCTCAGCTCGTGCGGAGGCCGGAGGACTGCTGACTATTTTTTTGAATCCGCAGCGGGAACCGCTTCGGATTTCTCTTCCGTCTTTGCTGCGCGGCCTTTGGCCTTAGCAGCGGAGGCGGAAGCGCGAGTGCAGTCGCGAGCGACGTGACCTCCTTTGCCGCAGAAGAGGCAAAGGTTGTTGTCCATGCGACGCTGGCGTTCTACAGGGGTTAGTTTTCCGTCCTTCCCAAGTTTGTCGGAAAGATCTGGGGTGCTCTTCCTGGCGTTGGTGTTAGAACCAGAGGCCTGGTTGTTCCGAGGGGTGTTGTTGTTGTTCCGGTTGCCGGAGTTGGATCCGGAACTGTTGTTGTTGTTGTTTCCGGAGTTGGTGTTTCCGGAATTGGTCTTCTTCTTGTCTTTATCAGACTTCTTGTCGGAAGACTTGTCGTTCTTGCTCTGGGCGGATGTTTCACGAGCAATCTCGGAGTGCTTTCCCAGTAGCGCGAATCGATGGATTGGGCGAGGTTGCGGAGGTCGGTAAGGGTGGCGGGTTTTCCGACGCGGGCAATTTCATCCTTGATGCGGGATGGCAAGCCCATGTAAAACTGGCGTCGGAGTGCGGCTTCTCCCCATTGGACTCGAGGAGCGAGCTGCTGAAACGTGACGATATATTTAGCTATCTTATGAGTGTCTTCATGCGAAGCTTATCGAGTTCATTTTCCGCATCGGCTTCCATATCAAATGGTCCGAAGTTGCTGCGGAGTTCGGAAATGAAATTGGGGTAATCGTCGGCCCAGTCGACGAGAGCGAACGGATCCATGAGGGCGGGTTCGAAATAGTCGAGCGCCGTGCCTCGGAGATAGGAAGGGCATAATTGACCTTTCGTTCGTCGTCGGGAAAGGCGTCGGGACGATCACGGAAATTGAGTTGAGCTGAACCAGAAATGGCTGGAGCTTCTTGGGGTCGGAACGTCGAACTGATCTGGTTCGCGGACCTTTGTCTTGGGGCGTGGTGGTGCTTGGGCCGGGCACTGGAGATGTCCGGCTAGCATGGCGATGGCTTGTGCAAGATCCGGAACTGGCGCGGGCGGAACTGGGTTGGCGGAATCTGAGGTGGAATTGGAGGTGGAGGACCGCCGGGAGGACCGCCTGGGGGACCGCCGGGTGGGCCCCATGAGGGCCGCCTGGAGGGCGCCTGGAGGTGGTCCTGGTGGAGGTGGTGGTGGTGGAGCTGGGGCGTCGGAATGACGCTGCTGTTTGTTCGCCGCTGCTACTCGTCGAATTCCCGTCGTAGTCGGGATTTCGTCGGATTAGCGTCGGGAACTTTTCGAAACGTGCGGAAAAGCATCGGAAAGCTCATCGTCGGCACGAGAGTGCTGGAGGGTTCCGCGTGCCTTGGTGCTGCGGATCTAAGACTGCCAAATAAGAGAGAGCTTCGACAGCTCCTGCTCGAGCTGAAGTAGCTGTGGTACGAGGAGGATAGTGATAGTTATCGGGTGGGAATCAGATAATACTGTTACGTATCGGATTTCCACTAAGTCGGAACTGGAAGGACAGCGGCTTCAACTTATAGGTTGCGCCCCAATGAACTATCGTCCTAGGTATTTCGGAAATGAGCCGGAAGTCGGAAAGTACTGGACCAGAGGTTTGGTCGGAACTTGAGTCGGAACTGAGGCGGAAGGCGGAAGACGGAAGGCTGAGAGAGAGACTGAGATCTTGCTAGACTCGCTGTGCTAAGAACAGGAGATGGAGCGAAGGAAATCAAGTATCGAAGGTGATTATCTGATTGCAGAATAAGACAATACATGAGGGGGTTTTATACAAAGCGCAGAGCAACAAGTAATGGTGTTGTA
>WHVA01000719.1:0-45270 GCA_015179125.1 Gautieria morchelliformis
AAATCAGTACTATACAAGTACTGAAATTTAGGTACAGGAAAAAATGCAAAGTCCAAATGATGAATGAGATTTTTTGTCTGATTTCCGGCGGAAGGTGAAAGGCACAGGACCAGTCGGAGTACAACCTGGCTGACTAATGCAAGAACGAATGTATGCGCGCTCTTCATCCTTCACTCTTGCCATCGCCACCATGGTCAGCCCCTCAACTCGCCTCGTCGTAGCGCACGTAGTATTCTTCTCCCATTCTCCTCCTTACACCCGTGTCCTGGTTGGGCAGAGTCTTGAACTCAGCCTGACCGCACACGTGAGATTGACCCTCCTGCACGGTTACCGGACCGCCTGCACGCTCAGCGGCAACCTGAGTGACCCCAGGTTCTCCACCACCGCACCAGGTAGCTGTCCCAGCTGTTCTTCGTGGTGGAAGTTGTCGCACGATTTGATAGAGAGACTGATTGAGGCTGTGAAAAGGAAGATGGTGAGTTGGGCGTTCGCTCGACCCATCCCCTGTGTACACACATACATCAACGATCCCTCCTCCAATATTTCCGACAAGCATGTCAATGAGGTATGTTAGTATTTTGAGAACTAACAGAACTGGTCAGCAGCTTTCTGTGAAAGCCTATCGCGGCGGTGGGTGCGGGTGGGGCACGAGCTCAAACTCGGCACGCTCGGGCGCACCGCGCTCACGACAACAACGTCGAGCAGTGCGCTGATGGCTGCGGATGTGGAGCTTGACATCGAGGAGTGCACACTGCACCTGGCGGTCGAGGAGACGTTTGAGGAGATCGGGTGGCGGTGGATGCTGTGGGCAGCGAACGGGCCGCGATACGTGTGGGTGAGCTTATCCTGATTGTGGACTCGGACACATTGTACCGGAGGATTGCCTCAGGGCAGGGATGCGATCGGGGTCTACCTACCATGCGCACGACGAGTTTACTGTTTAGTATAATCTCCAGGCTCCATGAGGAACGGGAAGCACCATGGAGATATCAGCCTCTGCACCACGGCGCTCCGTCTATGGCGAGGGCGTGCATGTGCACGCTGCATCGACTACTCCTTTTTTCACCGCAAGCCCGCGGGCAGGACGAGTCAATGACCCAGCCTGAGTCACGCCGCCATGCCAACCCTGAGCGTCACGCCGAGGCATAGGCCGTCCTCTGCTCCGTGCAGCAAGCTTGATCTCATATGTGCTGCCCCGCGCTGCCGCTGCCCCTGCGTGGACAGGACAGCCTGCGATGGTCTGTGATGCGCCATGCACACACACACGCCTCAAGCCCAGCCAGAAACTCCACGCGGTGTATGAGTCCTCAGTCTGCACCGACCCCACCGTACAAGACTACAAGACCATCGCACCTGCGGGCCGCGTCATCCAAGCTCGCGGATGTCCTCCCCCATCCAGGCCATGCTCTACCTCCCATAGTGTGGAAGTCCCCACAGCTCTGACAACAGATCACCACCCACCTGTGCCCCAAGCGCCATGGCGCATCGTCCAGACCCACCTATACTCGTGCTAAACACCACGGGGTGCGCTACCCAACACCGTCCCCGTCAGCCGTCACCGCACACACATGCATCCATGTGCCACGTGCAGCTCAAATCCACCGCACCTGCACCAGGTCTCGACTCTGGTCAAAATTTCTCCGATGTGGTAAGTAACCTTCGTTACTGTACTCTCGCTTCTGTTGCACAAACTCATAATACTCTGCCAGTGCCCCCCAATTCACATTTGACACTCACAGTCGGTGTAATGCTTGTTTTCTATAGCGGACAAAAGCATGAGCGTCGTGCACCACCCGCCGCATCCCGAGGCTTGCATACTCATGCGTGTCCATGCACCGTGCTTTGCTCCGCTCGGGGCCAGACATGCAGCAGGCTCGATCCCATGCGTGCCCCGTGCTGCCGTTGCGTGGACGAGGACAGCCTGCGATGGCCTGCACACACACACACGCCTCTGGGATGTGCATTCGGCCCACGCAGCCAGAATCTCCGGGCGGTGTACGGGTCCACACCGATGCCACCTACAAGACTACAAGACAGTCGCACCCGCGGGCCACGTCGTCCAAGCTTGCGGATATGGACCACCCCATGCCCATGCCCCATATCCAGATCCCCGCCCATGCTCGTGCCAAAGACCACGGAGGTACTCTGTCTAAAATGTGACCGTCATGCAGGACAGCGCACACACATGCAACCATGTGCCATCTGGGGTCTCGACCCTCGTCAAAGTGTCTCCGATGTGGGAGGTAACCTTTATGACTGTAATCTCGCTCCTGTTGCACAAACTCATAATACACTGCCAGTCCCCCTCAATTCACGTTTGTAAAGAGCATCGTTCCAAGAGGCCGACAAGTCCATTTACAAAGTTACCATCAGTGTTGCATGCATCACTGCGGCTTCTGTTCGCGATTGGCGGAATCCCCCAAGGTAGCGATCATTGAGCATGAGTCGGGTGTGTGCAGCCGACAGCGGGGGTTGCTAGCCGCAACTGATTCTGTTTTCTTTTTGGTACCAGCTATTATGCAGGTCGTCTACTTTTTCTCATGTCTTGCATTGCTCTCATGTCTTGCATCGCCAAGCACAGATGCACACCATTCCCAGATGTCTGCTTGCAGTCTTCCATGCTCTTTAGCACACGCTCACCCATCCTAGAGGCCCCGAGTAGCCGGCCGATCCAGGTGAGTGTTGATTGATGTCACGTCGTGTTCACTGACTTAGGAAGTGGGTCACTGGTGACTGCCGTCTTTGCCCCCTTTCGGCTCCCAGCGCACTGTCACAGTACTGAAGCAGCCTGGTATGTGGTTCATGGATTCAATCACAGTTTTTCAGTGATTTTTACCTTAGGTTTCATCGCTATTCTGCCGCTCCACTGAAGCACCCTGGTATGGGTTTCACAGATTGGAAAGCGGTATTTCAGTGATTTTCACCTTATGTTTCATCCGTATTTTCCGCTGTATATATTGATTTATGACTTGAAATAATGAGGCATTCAGTTGCTGCATCTCTGAACTGTGGTGATAGAACCACGGGATCGTAAGTGACTATCTCACGGGAACCCAGTGGCCGTCGACTCGAAATGCCTGGGTCAATCCATTGGTCTTCCATTGTAGGATCCCTGAATACCCATGAGTCAACCCCTGAAACCAACTCATTGAAACGAAACTTTTTCCACTGATACCGATTCATTGAATTTTCAACGGGTTGTATTGGTATTTACACTAGCTATAATGGTTTATATACTGAATCTGTTGTAAATGGCGGGATACCGGATTTACTACTGTGTGAGCATGCGTTGCCACGCGCGCACATACATTTACCTCTAACCCTGAGCCAAACCCCGAGGCCGATCAAACTCGAGATCTGAGGCCTTTAGTTAAATGTATCGGCGTATTGTCAAGTGCCGGCGGTATCTACCATCATCATGACCCTTCTCCATGTCTAATCTAATGTAGCTGCGGTACATAGTTAAATAGCTAGTGATTCATGTAGATAACCTCAGGCAGTAAAACTCCAATTCTTCAGTGATTGTTCGGGCCCACTGAGGCCACTGATTTCTTTGACTCGAGGGTGTTATGAGTCGGTGTGTCCGTTGTTGTCACTGCGTGCGGTGTTAGCGCATACAACTGAAGTTGTTCTCCCATCTCTACCCTATCCACGTCTCTCTATGACCTTACGACTCCCCCACACATACGCAATCCCATCGCTCAAGCCTTTTTACAGAATCCTCAGTGGGTCCACCGAATAGGATTCATTGGGTTGACTACCCACAGTGTGACAGCGCCGGTACCAGCGGAAGCCTGCGCTGACAGCGACGTGCACCGGCGCACGCGTGCGCTGACAGCGCCGGCACCAGCGCAAGCGTGCGCTGACAGCGCCGAGTACCAGCGCACCCCTAGGCTGACAGTGCTGGGTACCAGCGCAAGCCTGCGCTGACAACGACGTGCACCAGCGCACGCTGCGCTGACAGCGCCGGGTACCAGCGCACGCCTGCGCTGACAGCGCCGGTACCAGCGCCAGCCTGCGCTGACAGTGACGTGCACCAGCGCACGCTGCGCTGACAGCGCCGGGTACCAGCGCACGCCTGCGCTGACAGCGAAGTGCACCAGCGCACGCTGCGCTGACAGCGGCGGTACCAGCGGAAGAGTGCGCTGACTGCGACATGCACCAGCACACGCGTGCCTTGACAGCGCCGGCACCAGCGCAAGCGTGCGCTGACAGCGCCGAGTAGCAGCGCACGCCTGCACTGACAGTGACGTGCACCAGCGCACGCTGCGCTGACAGCACCGGGTACCAGCGCACGCCTGCGCTGACAGCACCAGGTACCAGCGCATGCCTGCACTGGAGAAAACTCTGACATTAGATTTCGGTACCTTTTACACAAACGGTAATATTCAGTACCTTTGAGCACTGACAAATCAGTGCTCAAAAATATCATTAAATGAGCACCAAAAATAAGTGCTTTGGAGCACTGAATTTCAGATACTAAAAAACATGCAAGTATGTGAAAATTTTTTGAAACGTGATCGCCCTCTTCACTCGGCCGTCATAGCCCCACTTAGACATCCATCCACAGAGGTTGTATATCGTGCAAGCCGAGTGATCATGCGCCATAGTGTTACGACTGTTCATTTCCAACTTCCGACCCTCAGTTCCGCCACACCTTTCCGCCCCTTCGATATTTCCGCAACACATTCCGCCCCTCCGTTATTTCCGACATTCCGCCCCTTGTACATTTCCCTTGTTCTTTCGACTCTATTACTCGGACCCACCGGACCCACCTTGCTGTCCATCAAGACCATATATCCGGCCACCCTTGTAGTTCATTGTCAGATATGTTTTCCCGACCCCTTGTTCTTTGCCATTGTTCTACCTTACCCTGAACCCCCCTTGTAGTCCCATTGTTCCCAATAGTTAGTTCCCACGCATTGTCTACTCGACTTCCGCTTCCCCCGGATTTTGCTTAGTACCATCCCATTACCTGTTGTCTCAGCTCTTTGTATAAAAGCCTGTCATGTATGTCTGTTATTCTGCAATCAGATAATCGCCTTCGATACTTGATTTCCTTCGCTCCATCTCCTGTTCTTAGTACAGCGAGTCTAGCAAGATCTCAGTCTCTCCCCGCCTTCCGTCTTCCGCCTTCCGCTCAGGTCCATGTGCAGGAAATATTGCTTTCATCCCCAGGATCATCATTAAGCCATCAGAGGGAGAGTTGCCATTTGTGCTGCAAAGGAGGCAGTTTCCGGTGTGTTTGGCATTTGCAATGACTATCAACAAGTCTCAGGGACAGTCTTTGGGTACGGTTGGGCTGGACCTGAGATATCCAGTGTTTGGACATGGTCAGTTGTATGTTGGTGTATCAAGAGGGACCAATTGGAACAGAGTGAAGGTCTTGCTTGAGGAGGGTTTGGACACAACCAACATTGTATATAAAGATGTATTACTTAGAGCTGCTTGATTTTTTTATATCCACTTCTCTTGATATGGTTTATGTGTTTGACTTCATTTTACTTGATGCAAATTGATCACTTTGGTTTTCCCCAATGTACTTGACCTTACTGATATGTTAGACTTACCAATGTGTTAGACTTACTGATGCATTTGACCTTACCGAGGCGCTTGACCTACACCCCCGCGCGAAGCACAGGTACCCACCTAGTCTAAGAGTTAAACGCGCTCAGTGGGTTGTGGGCGCTGCTGACCAATGCTTGGTCACCAGTTTGTCAGCGGAGCGCGCGAGCGGCGCAGCCGCGAGCCCCTGGCCCTACCACTCGTTTACGCCGGTCTGCCGGCTCCAGGGCTCTCTCTTTAGGTCAGCTGCGAGCAGCGCAGCCGCGAGCATGAACGCTGGTCAGCGGTCACGTGACCCGTTCGCGACAGCGTATGAGCATGGTCCATGCACGACGTGCGCGCGGTATAAAGGCCGCACGGTAAGGAGGGAACGCTAGGAACCTGCCCCACCGGCGATTCCTCTGTCCGCTGTCTGCTCTGTGCTCTGTCTGCTCTGTGCTCTGTCTGCTCTGTGCTCTGTGCTCTGTGCTCTGTCCGCTGTCTGCTCTGTGCTCTGTCTGCTGTCTCCTCCTTTAGCTGGCTGCCTGTCTATTGCTTGGCTGGCCCTCTATTGGTAGGTAATATGTTTTTTTTTATGCATTGCCATGTATTTTATTTTATTTGTAGTGGTAATTTTATTGTTTTTTTTTTCATCATAGTATTGTCACATGTGCATTATATTTTTATGATTTTTTTCGAAAATAGTTTTAAATAACATCCAAAGACTGCTGAAAAAAATGTATTTTAATATCAATATTTTCAGGGTTTTTTCGAAAATTGACATCAATAAGTTTCCTCTAAAATCAATGACAATAGATTCTGCTTTTAAATGTGGTTTGTTTTATTGTTTTATTTACTGTAAAGCTGCTTACCAGGCACTCCTCTCTGGCTATACTGGTGGCTGGCTTACTATGGCTTTGGCTGGGCTCTGGTTTGTCTGTCAGTCTCTGGGCTTCTCTGGCTTTGGCTGGGCATTAATAACAGCTTCTGCTTCAATGTACTGTACTTTTTGACATTTTTCGCAGATATATGTCAATAAATTATCCTGACTTTATGCAAATTGACAACAGCTCCAGCTTAAATGTACAGTGCATTTTTTTGACAGATTTCGAAAAATAGATAATCCTAACTTGCTAAAATTAATAACAGCTTCAGCTTACATGTACTGGACAGTTTTTTGACACGAAAAATAGATAATCCTATAATCCTGACTTTGCTAAAATTAATGAGCAGCTGCTTAAATATGGTTTCCTTTACTATTTTATTTATGTCTGTAAAATAGATATTGATACATGTCCCTGAGTTTGCTAAAAGTTAATGATAAGTAAAAGCCTCTGCTTGCAATTATATCTCTAATATTCATTGTAAACCCTCTGTCATTCACTTATTTTGCTTGCATATACAATAATTTCACTTTGAGGCCCTTGGGATATGCTACACTTGGGGATGCATGTTATTCATGGGGCACTACACATGGGGGACAAGCTATACTCGGAGGACAAACAAGGGACATGCTACACACACTATACTTGAGGGATATGCTATGCACACTATACTTGGGGACACACTACATGAGGACATGCCATGTGTGAGGACACACCTTACATATCCTTAAATTTTCGATATTTTTTCGCAAATAGACATCAATAAATAAAACTTGCTAACCTCAATAACACTTAAATATCCTGTACATTTTTTGACATTTTTCGAAATGGATCTCAGTAACTTCTTTGCTCAAGTTAATAACAACTTCTGTTTTAATGTAGTGTGTTTTTTTTTATCTTTTTTGAAAAATAAATAGATATCAATGAATTATCCTGACTTGCTAAAATTAATACCAGCTTCAGTTACATGTACTGTACATTTTTTGACATTTTTTTAAAAGGTAGATATCAATAAATTATCCAGGCTTGCTAAAATTAATGACAACAGCTGCTTAAATGTGGTTTCTTTGCTATTTTATTTATGTCTATATATGTCACAAAATAGATACTGATACATGTCCCTGATATGTGTGAGGACATGTTACGTGTGAGGACATGTTACCTGTGAGGACATGTTACGTGTGAGGACACGCTACCTGTGGGACACATTACATGTGAGGACACATTATGTGTGAGGACACGCTACCTGTGAGGACACGTTACGTGTGTGGACACGCTACCTGTAAGGACACGTTATGTGTGGAGACACGCTACCTGTGAGGACACACTACCTGTGAGGACATGTTACGTTTGGGGACACACTACCTGTGAGGACACGTTACGTGGGGGACATGCTACCTGTGAGGACACGCTACCTGTGAGGACACGTTATGTGTGAGGACATGCTATCCAACTGCACTTTGGGTGTTCCCCCATTTCTTATTTGGTATTGTTCTGGTTCTGTGAGAGTGTCGTCATTGGAGGATCAGCTGGCATATCCATATAACCACATTGTCAAAATTCAGGATCCCCAAGATCACTATTGGATCTATTTCACAATGCACAAGCTTTGAAACCTGTGGATTATGACAATAGGCGCAATCTTTAATCTCTGATGATTCAGTCAAGACTATTACCACTTTCATGTCTAGAGTCGCTGGGAGGCCCATCCCAGAGGTCGAGAAGAGAGCTCTGCATGTTTGGCTGTTCCATGGGTGCATACATGATCATGATACTATATGAACAGGGATATATTTTGCATGATGCTATTTACCCCAATGCACTTGACCTTACTGATCCATTTGACTTTACCGAGGTGTTGATCTGCACCCCCGCGCGAAGCGCGGTACCCACCTAGTCTAAAAGTTAAACGAGCACGGTGGGTTGTGGGCGTCGAGCCTGACAAATAATATTACAAATAATATTATGTAAAAGTTAGGTCAGCGGAGCGAGCGGCGCAGCCGTGAGCCCTAGGCCCCTGGCCCAGGCCAGACCATTGACGCTGCGCAGCAGCATCCCGGGTCACGTGACTGGTTCGCGTTCGTCGCGACCATACGCGAGGGTGGTCTGTGCACGACCCTTCGCTCGGTATAAAGAGAGCAATGCTGCAGAACTGCACTCCCCACTGGTGTCTTCCTGTGTTCTGGCTGTGCTGGTGGGCTTACCATTGCTTTGGCTGGGCTCTGGGTGTCTTTGTGTGTGTCTCTGGGTATCTCTGGGCTTCTCTGGCTGTGAATTGACACCAGCTTCTGCTTCAATGTCCTGTATATTTTTTTGATATTTTTTCGCAAATACATATCAATAAACCTAACTTATTAATAGCCAACTTAATTATCCTGTACATTTTTTTGATATTTTTCGCAAATAGACATCAATAAATCTAACTTGCTAACCTTAATCACTGCCAACTTAAATATCCTGTACATTTTTTTTATATTTTTTCGCAAGTAGACATCAATAAATCTAACCTGCTAACCTTAATCACTGCCAACTTAAATATCCTGTACTTTTTTTGATATTTTTTCACAAGTAGATATCAATAACTTATTCTGACTTGGCTAAAGTTAATAACAACTTCTGTTTTAATGTAGTGTGTGTTCTTTTTATCTTTTTTTGAAAAATAAATATAGATATCAATGAATTATCCTCACTTTGCTAAACTTAGTACCAGCTTCAGCTTAAATGTAGTGTACATTTTTTTGACATTTTTTCAAAAGGTAGATATCAATAAATTATCCTGACTTTGCTAAAATTAATGACAACAGCTGCTTAAATGTGGTTTCTTTTGCTATTGTATATATGTCACAAAATAGATACTGATACATGTCCCTGATATGTGTGAGGACACGTTACGTTTGGGGACATGCTACCTGTGAGGACACGTTACGTGTGGGGACACGCTACCTGTGGGGACACATTACGTGTGGGGACATGCTACCTGTGAGGGCACGCTACCTGTGGGGACACACTACCTGTGGGGACATGCTAACTGTGGGGACACATTACGTGTGGGGACATGCTACCTGTGAGGACACGTTACGTTGTGGGGACACGCTGCCTGTGAGACACATATGTGTGGAATTTATGTGTGGGGACACGCTACCGGTGGGGACATGCTACCGGTGGGGACACGCTACCTGTGGGGACCGTTACATGTGGGGACACATTACTGTGGGGACATGCTACCTGTGAGGACACGCTACCTGTGGGGACACGTTACGTGTGGGGACATGCTACCTGTGGGGACACGCTACCGGTGGGGACATGCTCCCTGTGAGACATGTTACATGTGGGGACACCTTACATGTGGGACACTTACATGTGGGGACACGCTACCGGTGGGACACGCTACCTGTGGGGACACGCTACCTGTGGGGACACATTATGTGTGGGACACGTTACATGTGGGGACACGTTCTGTGGGGACACGCTCCGGTGGGGACACTACCTGTGGGACACATTACGTGTGGGGACATGCTCTGTGAGACGCTACCTGTGGGACACGTTAGTGGGACCGTACCTGTGAGGACACGTACATGTGGGGACCACTACTGTGAGGAATGCTACCTGTGAGGACACGTTACATGTGGGGACACGCTACCTGTGAGGACACATTACGTGTGAGGACATGCTATCCAACTGCACTTTGGGTCTTCCCCATTTCTGATTTTGGCATTGTTTCTGGTTCTGGAGTGTCACCGGAGGATCAGCTGGCATATCGATATAACCACATTGTCAAAATTCAGGATCCCCAAGATCACTATTGGATCTATTTCACAATGCACAAGCTTTGAAACCTGTGGATTATGACAATAGGCGCAATCTTATAATCTCTGATGATTCTGTCAAGACTTTACCACTTTCATGTCTAGAGTCGCTGGGAGGCCTATCCCAGAGGTCGAGAGAGAGCTCTGCATGTTCGGCTGTTCCATGGGTGCATACATGATTCATGATACTATGTGATCAGGGATATATTTTGCATGATCCTATTTACCCCAATGCACTTGACCTTACTGATTCACTTGACCTTACTGATGCATTTGACCTTACCAAGGCGCTTGACCTACACCCCGCGCGAAGCGCGGGTACCCACCTATTACACTATATGAAAGCGGCTCGGGGAGGTTGTGGGCACGCTGACCAATGCTGACCAATGCTTGGTCATTAGTTTGTTAGCGGAGCGCGCGAGCGGCGCAGCACGAGCCCCTCGCCCTATCACCGGTTTACGCCGGTCTGCCGGCTCCAGGTCTTTTAGGTCAGCGGCGGCGGCGCAGCCGTGAGAACACTGCGCAGCGGTCACGTGACCCGTTCGCGCGTGGTCCATGCACACGCGCAGGCGGTATATAAAGGCAGTTCGGTAGGATGGAACGCCAGGAATCTGCCTGACCGGCAATTCCTCACTCTGCTGTCTGCTCTCTCTGCTGTGTGCTGTCTGCTGTGTCTGCTGTCTGCGGTGTCTGCTCTCTGCACTGTCTGCACTGTCTGCTGTCTGCTGCGCTCTCTGGTGTCTCCTCCTTTCGCTGGCTGGCTGTCTATGGCTTTGGTTGGCTGGCTATCTATTGGCTTGCCTGGCTTTCTATTGGTAAGTAATATCTCTTTTTTAATGCATTCCCATGTATTTTATTTTATTTGTGTTTGTATTTTATTGGTTCCATTTTTTTTTCTTCACATTGTATTGTCACATGTGCTTTATATTTTTGTGAATTTTTTTGAAAATAGATTTAAATAAAATCCCAAGACTGCTGAAAAAAAGTATTTTTATTATATATTTTTCAGGTTTTTTTTTTCAAAAATTGACAGTTTCCTCTAAAATTAATGACAATAGGTTCTACTTTTAAATGTGGTTTGTTTCGTTGTTTTATTTACTGTAAAGCTGCCAGGCACTCCTTCTCTGGCTTTACTGGTGGCTGGCTTACTATGGCTTTGGCTGGGCTCTGGGTTTCTCTGTCAGTCTCTGGGCTTCTCTGGCTTTGGATGGACATTAATAACAGCTTCTGCTTCAATGTACTGTACTTTTTTGACATTTTTTCGCAAATAGATATCAATAAATTATCCTGACTTTGTGACAATTGACAACAGCTCCAGGTTATGTAAATGTACAGTGGATTTTTTTGACATTTTCGAAAAATAGATAATCCTAACTTTGCTAAAATTAATAACAGCTTCAGCTTACATGTACTGGACAAATTCTTGACATTTCTTTCAAAAAATAGATAATCCTGACTTTGCTAAAATTAATGACAGCAGCTGCTTAAATACGGTTTCCTTGACTATTTTATTTATGTCTGTATATGTGATACATGTCCCTGAGTTTGCTAAAAGTTAATAAGTAGTAACAGCCTCCGCTTGCTTCACTTTGAGGCCCTTGGGGATATGCTACACATACCATTGGGACATGCTACGCATGCTATGCTTGAGGGGCATGCTACATACACTATGCATGGGGGCACGTATGTTATGCGTGGAGACACACATGTTATGCATGGAGACATGCATGTTATGCGTGGGCACAGGCATGCTATACTTGGGGACACGCACGCTATGCTTGGGGACATGCACGCTATGCATGGGGACATGCACACTATGCATGGGGACACACACGCTATGCATGGGGATGTGCACACTATATGTGGGGACACACTATGCTTGGGGGGACACGGTACAAACCAGGGACACACTACAGGGGAAAACACTACAAACAAGGGACATTCCATGCTATACTTGGGGGACACACTACAAACAAAGGGCATGCTATGCACACTACACTTGGGGGACATTTTATGCATTGGGGACACACTTTGCACACTATATTTGAGGGAGATGCTACACACACTACATGTAGGACATGCTACACATGTGGACATTAATTTCGGGACATGCTACATTTGGGGACATGCTACAAGCCAGGGACATGCTACACACAAAATACTTGAGGGACATGTTATGCATGTGGGACATGCCATGCACACTGTACTGCATGTGGGGACACACTACATATGGAGACATGCTACATGTGGAGACACACTACGCACACTATACTTGGGGACACACTACATGTGAGGACAGATAAAGTGTGATGACACACTACAGGCAAGGACACACTACATGTGAGGACATGCTACATGTGAGGCAGGGGACATGAGACATGGAGAAATGTGTAGAGTCATTACCTGTTATGTATCAGGTTTGGATCTAAAAGGACTGCAGCTTCAACTTATATGTTGCACCCCCAACTATCATCCTAAGTATTTTGGAGATCTGAGATTGGAAGTTGGAAGAGGTTGAGTATTGTAACTGAAGTAGTAAGGGTTCAAAAATTGAGTTAAGTTGGATATGAGAAATCAAGTTGGAAGATGGAGCTCAGAGAGACAGAGGCCTTGCAGGTCTAAGAACTGGAGACAGTGCAAAGGGAGTCACGTATCAAAGTCGATTATCTGATTGCTGAACAGAGGCACACATGACTAGGTTTATACAAAGAGCTGAGACAACATGTCAGAAGGTAGAGGTAAGCAATTCCAGTGCGAGCAAAAGTAACTAGGATAAATGGAGTAAGTAACTAATACCGAACAAGAGGAACTACAAGGGGTGCCGGGTAGAACTAAGAACAATCCATAGGCAAAAGAACAAGGGGAATATGGGTCTAATTGATTGTTACGTTTGGAATTCCCATACGTCGGAACTGGAAAGGACAACGGCTTCAACTTATGTGTTGCGCCCCTGATGAACTACCGTCCTAAGTATTCGGCATTGACTTGCGGATATCGGAGAAGGCAGAAGTCAGGAACAGAGTACTGAGAGTCGAGGTTCGAGGGTCGGAGAACAAAGGTCGGAAGAGGTGGAAGAGGCACAGGACAGAGGGTCGAGAGCGGAAGGAGACAAGACTAGCAAAACTCCCTGTGCTAAGAACAGGAGACAGTGCAAAGGGAATCACGTATCGAAGTTGATTATCTGATTGCAGGAACGGAGACATACATGAGGGGGTTTATACAAAGAGCTGAAGCAACAGGTAATGGTATGGTACTAAGCAAATTCCGGAGAGTGCAGGAATCGGATAGACATACGGGGCAAGTAACTAATGCGGAACAATGGGATGACAAGGGGGGTGCAGGGTAGGGTAAGTACAATGGCAAAGAACAAGGCAAGTAAGTACAATAGGCCTCGGAAGAAATGGAATTATGGAAATAGTATCTTGCTGTATTCAGGGTTGAGTACGGGGGCCGGTATCTGGAGGTGGCCAGGGGTACTGAAATCACAAGGGTCAAGGTAGAGGGTTGCGGATGGTGCAGATGTTGTGGAATAGAGTTGGAGGTGGTGCGGAGGATATGCAGATATGGCGGAGATGGTTGAGCGGAACAGTCGTAACATTGATAGTGGAACAAATGGATCTCCTGATGCTCCGGACTTGCTATGCTAAGGGTCAAGTAGGGAAGGCCGGTGAATAGAGTCAAAAGGGGAAGTATGTGAATAGTAAAGAACAAGGGGATCAAAAGGTCAAAGTGTGGACATTGCGGAATAGAGCCAGAGGAGGCATGGAGGTACCAGAGTTGGTCAAGCAGCATGGTCATAACATACCTACCTTGATGTGTTACTTAGAGCTACTGTCAATCAATAAGATGCATTTTACTTATCTGAATGAAATTTTCTTATCCGAATGTGTTTGACTTATCCGAAGTTTGATTTACCCAAGGTGTTTGACCTTGCTGATGCGTTTGACCTTACCGAGGCGTTTGACTTGCACCCCCACGCGAAGCGCGGGTATCCACCTAGTCTAAAAGTTAAACGAGCACGGTGGGTTGTGGGCGTTGAGGCTGACAAATAATATTACGTAAATATTAGGTCAGCGGAACGAGCGGCGCAGCAGTGAGCCCTAGGCCCCTGGCCCAGGCCAGACCATTGACGCTGCGCAGCAGCGTCCCAGGTCACGTGACCGGTTCGCGACCATACACGAGTGGTCCATGCACGACCCTTCGCTTGGTATAAAGAGAGCGATGCTGCAGAACCGCACTCCCCACTGGGGTCTTCCTGCGTTCTGGCTGTACTGTGGGCTTACTATTGCTTTGGCTGGGGTCTTGGTGTCTTTCTGTGTGTCTCTGGGTGCCTATGGGTGTCTCTGGGCTTCTTTGGCTGTTAATTGACACCAGCTTCTGCTTCAATGTCCTGTATATTTTTTGATATTTTTTCGCAAATAGCTATCAATACACCTAACTTGCTAACCTTTATAATAGCCAACTTAAATATCCTGTACATTTTTTTGATATTTTTTCGCAAATAGACATCAATAAATCTAACTTCCTCACCTTAATAACAGCCAACTTACATATCCTGTACATTTTTTTGATATTTTTTCGCAAATAGATATCAATAACTTATTCTGACTTTGCTAAAGTTAATAACAACTTCTGTTTTAATGTAGTGTGTTTTTTTTTTATCTTTTTTGGCAAAATAAATACAGATATCAATGAATTATCCTGACTTTGCTAAAATAATACCAGCTTCAGCTTAAATGTACTGTACATTTTTTTGACATTTTTTCAAAAGGTAGATATCAATAAATTATCCTGACTTTGCTAAAATTAATGACAACAGCTGCTTAAATGTGGTTTCTTTTGCTATTTTATATATGTCACAAAATAGATACTGATACATGTCCCTGATATGTGTGAGGACACATTACCTGTGAGGACATGTTACATGTGGGGACACCTTACATGTGGGGACACCTTACATGTGGGGACATGCTGCCTGTGAGGACACGTTTGTCATGACGCATTTATTTCTCATATTCAGGTGCTCTGTCCTGCCATTTGTCACTCCATCTCCATGTTCGTTCTGATCGCCATTGTCATGTTCGGCAGCCAATTCTCGCTGTTCGCGCCAATTACCATGGCTATGCCATCAACAAGCGATCAACATCTTTGGACTAACTTGGCAGTCATTGTTGGGCCTATCACCTCCTCTGCTCGACCCTCTTCCGATGGTGTTCTGACAATCGGATTGTCATGACCTGTGTATTTCCTGCACTTTGTTATCCCCATTTCCTCGTTCGCTACTCCTCCCCCATGTTCGCTCGGCTTCACCCTCCACCTCGACTTCTCCTTCCCTATTTTATCGCTGTTCGCCCTCCCTCGCATTTCGCCGAACCGCTATTCGCTGCTCGCACATTTTGCCAACAGGCACACCATCAAATACGATCGATACCATTTACCCGGTGTGATGATTCATCACTAAACCCATCATCTTCTTAATCCAACCCTTTGGGTTTTCATATGGCCAAAGTATGTTCGCAGGGCGTTCCTTCCGTAGGCCATGTGGGATCAACCCAGTGGACGAAGAGTCCGTGCAGGGTGACATGTATGCGGGTCCCAAGACATGGTTTCGTACATAAGTACCTTCGCCACCTTTACTCTCCGTCGTTTCATGTTCGCACTCCTCCCTCACTCTATTGTATGTGTATTCCATCTCCTTAGTATCATGACTGCACACCCCTATCCAACCCTGCCTCGTGATGGCCTCTTCCCTATTCGCTGATACCTTATGAGCATTCGGTATAAGTAGTTTACATTCGCATGTACGTTCCCCAGTTCAATTATCATACGTCGTCCATCTTGTGCAAACCTGACCTCGCTGTGATCATCGTCTTGAGCCTCCTCTTGAAGATTTCTATCTTCAACCAGCAAAGGACTTAGGCATCACTGGTGAGTTCTCATACTTCATCTTCGTTACCTTAGCCTTCGAACTACTTTCTGTGCTGTTGGCGGAGGGCTCCAAAGGAGTACCTTCGCCAGCGAAGGGACCGTCGAAACTTAGACAGCCCTTTCGTGATATCTTGCACGTTACGTCGTCAAGTGCCACGGGCTATTTCGCTACAACTGTAGATAGGGCGAGCCCCGTTCGGGCAACCCTCTTGTTTCACGAACATTCATCGGTTGACTTATTCGCCGAACGGCATACTTATTCGCACAAGTTATTCGGGCATTCGCTGTGTTCACTAATACACGATATTAACGCCTAAAAACCAATCTTGACAACGTTCCGTGTGAGGACACACTACCTGTGGGGACACATTACTTGTGAGGACACGTTACATGTGAGGACACGTTACATGTGAGGACACGTTACATGTGAGGACACGTTACATGTGAGGACACGTTACATGTGAGGACACGTTACATGTGAGGACACGTTACATGTGAGGACACTGTTACATGTGAGGACACGTTACATGTGAGGACACGTTACATGTGAGGACACGTTACATGTGAGGACACGTTACATGTGAGGACACGTTACATGTGAGGACACGTTACATGTGAGGACACGTTACATGTGAGGACATGTTACATGTGGGGACACACTACCTGTGAGGACACGTTACATGTGAGGCCACACTACCTGTGGGGACACATTACGTGTGAGGACACATTACGTGTGGGGACATGCTACCGATGGGACACGTTACGTGTGAGGACACGCTACCTGTGGGACATGTTACGTGTGAGGACACATTACATGTGGGGACACACTACCAGTGAGGACACGTTATGTGTGTGGACATGCTATCCAACTGCACTTTGGGTCTTCCCCCATTTCTGATTTGGTATTGTTTCTGGTTCTGTGAGAGTGTCACCGGAGGATCAGCTGGCATATCGATATAACCACATTGTCAACATTCAGGATCCCCAAGATCACTATTGGATCTATTTCACAATGCACAAGCTTTGAAACCTTTGTATTATGACAATAGGCGCAATCTTATAATCTCTGATGGTTCAGTCAAGACCATTACTGCTTTCATGTCTAGAGTTGCTGGGAAGGCCATCCCAGAGGTCAAGAGGGAGGTCTGCATGTTCAGCTGTCCCAGGGGGGCATACATGATTCATGATAATATGTGAATAGGGATATAATTTGCATGATGCTTTTTATTTGCCACAATGCACTTGACCTTACTGATGTCAAGATTGGTTTTTAGGCGTTAATATCGTGTATTAGTGAACACAGCGAATGCCCGAATAACTTGTGCGAATAAGTATGCCGTTCGGCGAATAAGTGAACCGATGAATGTTCACGAAACAAGAGGGTTGCCCAAACGGGGCCCGCCCTATCTACAGTTGTAGCGAAATAGCCCGTGGCACTTGACGACGTAACGTGCAAGATATCACGGAAGGGCTGTCTAAGTTTCGACGGTCCCTTCGCTGGCGAAGGTACTCCTTCGGAGCCCTTCACCAACAGCACAGAAAGTAGTTCGAAGGCTAAGGTAACGAAGATGAAGTATGAGAACTCACCAGTGATGCCTAAGTCCTTTGCTGGTTGAAGATAGAAATCTTCAAGAGGAGGCTCAAGACGATGATCACAGCGAGGTCAGGTTTGCACAAGATGGATGACGTATGAGAATTGAACTGGGGAATGTACATGTGAATGTAAACTACTTATACCGAATGTTCGTAAGGTATCAGAGAATAGGGAAGAGGCCGTCACAAGTCAGGGTTGGATAGGGGTGTGCAGTCATGATACTAAGGAGATGGAATACACATACAATAGAGTGAGGGAGGAGTGCGAACATGAAACGACGGAGAGTAAAGGTGGCGAAGGTACTTATGTACGAAACCATGTCTTGGGACCCGCATACATGTCACCCTGCACGGACTCTTCGTCCACTGGGTTGATCCCACACGACCTATGGAAGGAACACCCCGCGAACATACTTTGGCCATACGAAAACCCAAAGGGGTTGGATTAAGAAGATGATGGGGTTAGTGATGAATCATCATGCCGGGTAAATGGTATAGATCGTATTTTGATGGCGTGCATGTTGGCGAAATGTGCGAGCAGCGAATAGCGGTTCGGAGAATGGGGCGAACAGCGAACAGAGCGGATGTAGAGGACGAGTGGTCGAAGGGTGAGGCGAACTATGGCAAAGGTGCTAGGGAGTGACGAGGGGGAACATAGAGGCAGTGGGGTAAGGAAAATAGTCAGGTCATGACAACTGATTCACTTGACCTTACTGATGGGTTTGACCTACACCCCCGCGCGAAGCGCGGGTACCCACCTAGTCTATAGTATAAAGTTGCTGGGGGGGCGGTTGTGGGTGTTTTACATAATAATATTATCTAATTTTCTGAGTTTGAATGCAAGCAGCGCAGCCGCGAGCGACCAAGCAGCGTTTCTGGTCACATGACCAGTTCACGTCCACCGCTACTGCGCACGCACCCACCTTCCCTCAATCCTCCTGTTGGCATTTCCTTTGGCTCAACTGCTGGCAACCTCTAGCTCTCCTGCACACTATCTCTGTGCATGCTGGATCTGTCTGTCTGCTGCTGGATCTGTTCTGCTGCTGGATCTCTGTGTCTGCTACTGGATCTCTCTGTCTGCTGCTGGATCTTTGTGTCTGCTGCTGGTTCTCTGTGTCTGCTACTAGCTCTCTCTGTGTCTGGCTCTCTCTGTGTCTGTTACTGGGGCTGTCTGCCTCTCTACAGCCCCCTCAGGTAAATATTGTTAATATTTTCGCTTTTTTATCCTCTTTTGACTTCTTTTCAGCCTAGGCTGCTCCTCTCATTGCCTCCCACCTTTCTGGATGGTAATTACTGGCTCTGGTGAGTTTTTTCCTATCATATCTATCATTTCTTCCAATAATTTTCGCTTTTTTATCCTCTTTTTGTCTTCTTTTCCCCTCTCTCAATGCCTCCCACCTTGCCTGTCTGATATTGCTGCATCTGGTGTGTGTCTTGCTATCATGGTTTGATATTTTTTAGAATCAGCTGCTCTCCATGGTAAATATTGCTATTTCTTGCTATAATTTTCGCTTTTTTAATCTCTGTTTGACTCCTTTCAGCCTATGTTGCTCCTCTCATTGCCTCCCACCTTTCTTGATGAGAATAATGACCATACATGAGGGGCTTTTATACAAAGAGCTGAGACAATATGTAATGGTGTGGTACTAAGCAAATTCTGGAGGGAGCAGAAGTCAGATAGACATACAGGATAACTAACTAATTGGGAACAAGGGGACTACAAGGGGAGTGCATGGTAGGGTAGAACAATCGCAAAAGAACAAGGGGTCGGAAAGTATATCTGACATAAAGAAACAACGAGACTCCAAAGGGGCCAGACAGATGGTCTTGCTGTGCTGTGAGGCGAGTCTGGTGGGTTCGAGTAATAGAGTCAAAAGAACAAAGGAATAAAACAATGGGCAGAATGTTGGAATTATCGGAGGGTTGGAATGTGCATGGAACTGAGTGTTGGAAGTCGGAAATGCACAGTCATAACACATGCTACGCACACTATACTTTCAGGACACACTACACTCTGGGAACACATGCCATACATAGGGACATGCTACCCATGAGGGGCACACAGACATGGGAGAAATGGGTGGAGACATTACCTACCCCGATGCATTACTTAGAGCTACTTTCAATTGTGATAAGATGTGTTTACTTATCCGAATAATTTTACTTATCCCAAGTTTTATTTACCCAATGTGTTTGACCTAGCCACAGGTATCCACCCTAGCAGTGGTCCCAGTGCATTCACATCCAATGGGTCCCCGGCAGTCCCTACCCAGCGCTGTGCCACATCTCCTGGTGTGCAGCACAGGGCCACAGTAGGAATTGACTTGTGATATGCAGTATTTTCACATGGACAGTTTTATGTTGCACTGATTGTTTTTTTATATCGCTTTTTCAGCCACAATTTGACTTCTTTATGCCAGAGTTGTTCTTCAGTCTGTCATTCCTTAGGTATGGTCTTATTCTTATGGAACTTTGCCTTTTTGGGGCCTATTTGGGCTTGGTCCCTGACTGATTTGCTATTTCTTTCAGTCAAGCCCTGCAGCTATTTGGTAAGGTTTTGCAATGCATATGTTGGATTTTCAAGCTAATGTTTTAGATTCTCTCCTTGGTTTTTGGCGTGCTCTGTGCTGTGCTAATCTCTGACCTTCCTAGAGCAGTTTGCGTGGTCAGTTGGTTGTATCGTGGACTGGCATACTCTACTGCATTGCAGTTTGATTCTGGCCAGAGTTACAACTCCAGTGTGGTCTGTGGACTAGGATTGGTTTGGTGGTGCACATTGGAGTTAGGCGGTTTAAGTGGACATTGACCACCTTGCTGGTATCTGTAGTGGATTTGTTTGGTTGGTTGGATTGTGCACTGGGAGCTTGCATTGCAGTTTGATTCTGGCCAGAGTTACAACTCTGTTAGCCAGTGTGGTCTGTGAACTGGGATTGGTTTGGTGGCACACATTGGATTTAGACGGTTTAGGTGGACATTGACTGCCTCCCTGGTATCCCCTATTGTTGGTCGTGAGCTACAGTCATTGTGAAAATGTGAGTATCCTTTATATATATATATTTTGGCTTGATTTGAAACTGACTGTAATCTAAGGGAACCCTCTACACCAGAGCATGATATGCAGGAGGAGCGTGCTCTGGAGCGTCAGCGTCGGTTGCCAATGACGTCCCCTTCTGTGCATCGTCGGGAGAGGGTTCTTGCTGCAGCTCAAGAACGTCTTCAAAATCCTGACCCTCCACCTCCTCAGCCATTTCCTCGACCTCTACTCCCTCAGGACAATGCAATTCCTTGGCCTCCTGTGGCTGGACCTTCAAATGCCATTCCACCCAATCTAAGTCCTCGGGATGCTGTACGTGCCATACAAGAACAGTTAGCTGATATGCCTCTTGCACCTGTGCATCAAAGACAGGCCCAGGCAGCACCTCCTCCTCCTGTCCCTATAGGCTCTGCAGCTGTAGCTCTGTTGCGGGCCCAGGCTGCTAATCTCAATCCTATGCCTCTGCCACAACGAGGATGGCCACGACGACGTGCTCAGGCATTGAATCCAAACCCTGAACCTCTCCCAGATCAAATGCCACTCCAGCAGCAGCCTGCACCACAACGACCTGTGCTTCCACAGCCTCCACATCCACCTGCTCATCCTCGGGCCCCTCCACTTCCACTGCCTCATCAGCCTGCTCCACAACAACCTGTGCCTCCTGTTGCCCCTGTGCCCCCTGTGCCTCCACACCCTCTGCATCCACCTGCTGCTCCTCAGCCCCCTCCACTTCCACCGCCTCCACCAATGCCTTTAAGAAACCTTCCACTAGCACGTCGCCCTTTGATTGAACAACAGATTGCACCTCATGACCTTGGTGCTATGGATGACAAATGTCCAAAATGTAAAGCATGGCATTGGAAGGCAGAGCGTCTGGCCGACTCTACCATTGCTGAGCCCAAATTTGGTATATGTTGCTCAAAGGGCCAGATACACCTTGAATTGTTGATGGAACCTCCAGAACCATTAAAGACTCTTTTGGCCAGCCAAGACTGGCATGGCAAACAGTTTAGGGAAAATTCGGAACTATAATACTGCACTGGCATTTGTCTCTGTGGGAGTGAACATAGATCACAAGGTCATGAATAGACCTGGGCCATATGTCTTCAAAATTCAGGGAGGCCTCTATCATATTCATGGCGCTCTTCTTCCTACTCAGGGTCAGGATAGGCACCCAGCTATGCGCAGCTCTACTTTTATGATCCAGCAGAGGCTTTGCGACGTAGGGAGGCCAATAACAGTTTTGATCCTTTGGATTCAGATGTTTTAAGTGACCTCCAGGAAATGATGCAGGCTCACAATCCATTGGTTCCAATCTATCAGCAGGCGAGGGAAAGGCTTAGGAACCAGCCAGATAGGTTGACTGTGGAGGCCAGACTCACCTACAGAGCACATACAGACCAGAGAAGATATAATATTCCTACAGCGGATGAGATTGCCATTGTGCTCCCTGGAGAAGGTGTGCCTGGAGGCACTAGAGACATTGTCATTCAGCTTAGAGGTGGAGAACTGCGACGAATTCAGGCCGAACATGCTTTGTATGCGCCACTACACTATGTCCTTCTCTTTCCCAGAGGTGAATCAGGCTGGGATTGGGACATTCCACGGATAGACCAAGCTCTTCCACGACAAGGCCAGGAGGGGGAGGAGGAGGAGGACCCTTCAAGTGACAGGCGTGTGACCATGTCAAAATACTATCGTTATCGTCTTTTTCCAAGGGAGGGTGAAGCTGAAACTCTCTTCCTGGCTGGCAAGCTCTTTCAGCAATACATTGTGGATGCTTGGGCAGCGACTGAACAGCAGAAGCTAAATTGGATCAAATACCATCAACATGAGCTGCGAGCTGAGGTCTACAATCAGATGATTGATACATTTGGACCTGAGGACAATCAGGCCAATCCAGATAACTTGGGACAAAAGGTCATCTTGCCTGCTACATTTACTGGGAGCGCCAGGGATATGAACGAGAATTTTCAAAATTCAATGGCAATCACTAGGAAGCATGGTCCAGCAGATGTCTTTGTGACAATGACAGCAAACCCCCAGTGGAAAGAAACAAAGATGCTCTCAAGCCAGGCCAGACTCCCAGTGATCGTCCTGACTTGGTTGCAAGGGTTTTTCATCTCAAGAAGGAGCAATTGATCAAACGTATCATGAAGGATGGTATCCTTGGTCGCACAGTTGCACGTGTCCATGTGATCGAATTCCAGAAGCGGGGGCTCCCTCATATGCACCTTCTTATATGGTTTAAAGAGGAGGATAAGATCAGGACACCGGAAGCTGTGGATGCTTTGGTTTGGGCTGTCTTTCCTGATCAGCAAGAGCATCCAAGGCTCTACAAATTAGTTTGTGATCTAATGACTCATGGCCCCTGTGGACAAGGCGTCCTCGGGCTTCTTGCATGACAGAGGGCAAGTGTTCCAAACATTTCCCAAAGGAATTTCGTGAGGTGACATCTGTCACTGAAGATGGCTATCCACAGTATCGCCGTCCTAATGATGGCAGACAGCATAATGTCAGAGGCAACATCATGGACAACCGCGACGTGGTTCCCTATTGTCCCACCCTCCTCTTGGAATTTGAATGCCATATTAATGTGGAACCACTTTCAATGTGCGCTCTATCAAGTACATTCACAAGTATATGTACAAGGGGCCTGACAGGACCACAATGACCATTAATAAGGAGAGGGATGAGGTTAAACAGTACCTCGATGCACGCTATGTCAGCTCACATGAAGGTGCTTGGAGACTGCTGGAATATAAAATGCATGTTCAGGTCCCTCCTGTCATGGCACTTCCAGTCCATTTGCCAGGCCAGCACAATGTGATATTTGATCCTCATATCGATCCCGGCATGGCTTTGCAGACGGCAGAGGATGCTAAGACCATGCTCATGGCCTATTTTGAAGCCAATAACAGATATCCTGAGGCACGTGAACTACTCTATGTGGAATTTCCTGAGCACTATGTTTGGAAAAAGCAAGCCAAGCGGTGGCAACCTCGCCAGCGGGGTTTCAGTCTCGGTCGCCTTCATTTTGCAAGTCCAGCCTCTGGAGAGCGCTTTTTCTTGCGAACCCTCCTTACAGTTGTCAGAGGCGCAACGTCATTTGAGGAGCTTAGATCATTTGATGGTGACCTTTGTCCTACTTACAAGGCTGCATGCCTGGCAAGGGGCCTGTTAGAAGATGATTCAGAGTGGACACAGTGTCTTCAGGAGGCTGCACATATACAAACAGGTTTCCAGCTCAGGAGGTTATTTGTCACTATTCTCCTTCGGTGTAACCCTGCTCGGCCTGCTCAAATCTGGGAGGAGTTTCAGGAGCGTATCTGTGATGACCTGGAGTATCAGCTTGAAAATAGGCATGGCATTCACCATCCTACCAATGATCAAATCTATGACTTTGGTCTCTTTCTCATTGACAAGATCATACGTCAGGGGGGGAAGTCTCTGGATGAGTTCCCAGATATGCCACAGATAATGGGGCACTGGGAGGGATTGGTAGGGAACCGTTGGATAGCTGAGCAGCCGGACTATGACCCAGCTACAGAGCTGGAAAAAGCCGCCACCAATATTGACAAGCTTAATGCAGAACAGAGGCGTGTCCATGATGAGATCCTCCATTCAGCCATAAATGGAGAGGGTCTTCTGTTCTTTGTCAATGGCCCTGGTGGTACAGGCAAAACTTTTACCTGGAACACCCTGGCTCATTCTATCAGAGGAAGGGGTCTTATTGTCCTATGCATTGCATCTTCAGGAATTGCAGCATTGCTTCTGATTGGGGGCAGAACATCACATGCTATGCTCAAGATTCCAATTCTGATTCATGAGGGTTCTCTATGTGACATCAAAAGAGGCTCACCATTGGCAGAACTTCTCAAGCAGGTCCATTTGATCATATGGGATGAGGTGCCTATGCAGCATCGTCATGTAGTTGAAGCTGTCGACAGAACCTGCAGGGATGTCCTAGAGCGTCCAGATTGTCCATTTGGTGGTATTACTGTGGCTTGGGGTGGGATTTCCAGCAAACTCTGCCTGTCGTTCCTCGAGGTAACAAGGAGGAGATCTGGGTGCTTCTATCCAAAGATCTCCTTTGTGGCATCATGTCAAGGTCCTCCATCTTACTCAAAATATGCGAGTCGACCCTCATGATCCCCAGAGTGAACAATTTGCTCAGTGGCTCTCTGATGTTGGTCAGGGAAAGGATCTCCCTTTGGACAATTCATTCACACTTCCTCAGCACATGATCTGTGGACCACAGGTGTCAGATCTCATTGCAGCTATCTATCCTAACATTGGTACTGGGGAGGCACTCCAAGACAAATACTTTTTGGAACGTGCCATCCTTTGCCCTCCAATATGGAAATGGATGAGATTAATGCTGAGGTGCTCAATGTATTCCCTGGGGAGGAGCGTCTCTATCCCAGTGCAGACTCAGTCAAAGGAAATGAAGATGGCAATGTGTATCCTGTGGAGTATCTCAACTCACTCAACATGGGTGGGCTTCCACCATCTCAACTCAGGCTTAAACCTGGAGTGGTACTCATGCTTCTTCAGAATATTGACCTTGGTCGTGGACTCTGCAATGGTACAAGGTTGCATCTCATCAATATGACCAACAGGGTACTCTTTGTGAGGATCATTTCAGGACCATTTTCAGGAGAGACTGCATTTATCCCTAGGATTACAATGACACCCACCTCAGACCAATTGCCATTTGAGCTCCAGCATCGCCAGTTTCCTGTCAGGCTGGCCTTTGCCATGACTATCAACAAGTCTCAAGGGCAGTCTCTTGGCACGGTAGGCATAGACTTGCGATACGTGGTATTTTCACATGGACAGTTGTATGTTGCAGTGTCAAGAGGCACTAATTGGAACAGAGTCCATATTCTTTTAGGGGAGGGGAACAAAACTTCTAATATTGTATACAAAGAAGTCTTGCTGAAGCCTGATTAAATATGTATTTCCATTTGTATTTAATGTATGTAGTTGCATTTCACCAAATAATTCTTTGATTCTATTAACTACCCATGTGCAATGTTAACCCTAAATAACCCAGTGCGAAGCACGGGTCTATTGGCTAGTAGTATAAAGATGGGTGAGGTTTTACGTAATCCTGACTAAGATGCAAACAAACCATGCATCCTGACTAAGATGCTGCGCACGACACGCGTTCTCTCCCTCTGCCATCATCACGCTCTCCCACCATCCTCCCACCATGCTTCTTTCACATCTATTTCTGTCTCAGGCATGTTCTCACCTCCTGGATCAATTGACTGACCCTGATGAGGCATGCAGAAGCTTTTAATTCACTGGTGTGTCTCTCATTTAATTTTCGCTTTTTTAGCTCATTTTTGGCCCCTTTTTAGGCCAGATTACACCTCTCAGCTCCTCTTCACTCTACCTGTGGGTGTCTGCCTGCATTCTGGTGAGCATCCTGGCCCAATTTTCGCTTTTTGGATGGTTTGCTCATGCCAACAGCTCTGCAGTGCCTTGAGTATGTTTTTCTCTTTTATTTTCGCTTTTTAAGGCTTATTTTGGCTTATCTTATGCCAGATCTACCCTCTCAGCCTCATATCTCTTAGGTATGATCTCATGCTCAGAGAAATTTCCTTTTTCTGTGTTAATTTTCGCTTTTTTGACCCATTTTTTCCCCTTTTCAGGCCAGATTACTCCTCTCAGCTCCTCTTCACTCTACCTATGGGTGTCTTTCTGCATTCTGGTGAGCATCCTGCCCTCATTTTCGCTTTTTTGGATGGTTTGCTCATGCCAACAGCTCTGCAGTGCCTTGGGTATGTTTTTCTCTTTTATTTTCGCTTTTTAAGGCTTATTTTGGCCTATCTTATGCCAGATCTACCCTCTCAGCCTCATATCTCTTAGGTATGATTTCATGCTCAGAGCAATTTCCCTTTTCTGTGTTAATTTTCGCTTTTTTGACCCATCTCCCCCCCTTTTCAGGCCATATTACACCTCTCAGCTCCTCTTCACTCTACCTGTGGGTGTCTGCCTGCATTCTGGTGAGCATCCTGCCCTTATTTTCGCTTTTTTGGGTGGTTTTCTCATGCTAGCAGCACTGCAGTGCCTTGGGTATGTTTTCTCTTTTGATTTTGCTTTTTAAAGTTTATTTGGCTTTTTTTTCAAGCTTACTTAGGTATGTTCCTATTCTCATAGCAATTTTCCTTTTTGGCACCAATTTTGGGTTTGACCATAACTGATCAGTTTGCTAATTCTTTTGGTCCCAGCTATTCAGTATGGTTTTGCCATTTGTATGTTGTATTTGTTGACTTGGCCATTAGTTTCCCTCCTTGGTTTTTGCTGGGCTCTGTGCGGTGCTAATCTCTCTGTCCTGCCTAGAGTGATTGAGGGGGTTGGTTGGTTGGATTGTGTGCAGTTTGATTCTGGCCAGAGTTACAACTCCAGTGTGGTCTGTGGACTAGGATTGGTTTGGTGGTGCACATTGGATTTAGGCGGATTAACCACCTCACTGGTATCTGTGGTGGATTTGTTTGGTTGGGTGGTCGGTTGGTTGGATTGTGCAGTGGGAGCTTGCATTGCAGTTTGATTCCGGCCAGAGTTACAACTCTGATAGCCAGTGTGGTCTGTGAACTGGGATTGGTTTGGTGCCACACATTGGATTTAGACGGTTTAGGTGGACATTGACTGCCTCCCTGGTATCCCCTATTGTTGGTCATGAGCTACAGTCATTGTGAAAATGTGAGTATCCTTTATATTATATATATATATATTGGCTTGATTTGAAACTGACTGTAATCCAAGGGAGCCCTCTACACCAGAGCATGATAGGCAGGAGGAGCGTGCTCTGGAGTGTCAGCGTCGGTTGCCAATGACGTCCCCTTCTGTGCGTCGTCGGGAGAGGGTTCTTGCTGCAGCTCAAGAACGTCTTCGAAATCCTGACCCTCCACCTCCTCAGCCATTTCCTCGACCTCTACTCCCTCAGGACAATGCAATTCCTTGGCCTCCTGTGGCTGGACCTTCAAATGCCATTCCACCCAATCTAAGTCCTCGGGATGCTGTACGTGCCATACAAGAACAGTTAGCTGATATGCCTCTTGCACCTGTGCATCAAAGACAGGCCCAGGCAGCACCTCCTCCTCCTGTCCCTATAGGCTCTGCAGCTGTAGCTCTGTTGCGGGCCCAGGCTGCTAATCTCAATCCTATGCCTCTGCCACAACGAGGATGGCCACGACGACGTGCTCAGGCATTGAATCCAAACCCTGAACCTCTCCCAGATCAAATGCCACTCCAGCAGCAGCCTGCACCACAACGACCTGTGCTTCCACAGCCTCCACATCCACCTGCTCATCCTCGGGCCCCTCCACTTCCACTGCCTCATCAGCCTGCTCCACAACAACCTGTGCCTCCTGTTGCCCCTGTGCCCCCTGTGCCTCCACACCCTCTGCATCCACCTGCTGCTCCTCAGCCCCCTCCACTTCCACCGCCTCCACCAATGCCTTTAAGAAACCTTCCACTAGCACGTCGCCCTTTGATTGAACAACAGATTGCACCTCATGACCTTGGTGCTATGGATGACAAATGTCCAAAATGTAAAGCATGGCATTGGAAGGCAGAGCGTCTGGCCGACTCTACCATTGCTGAGCCCAAATTTGGTATATGTTGCTCAAAGGGCCAGATACACCTTGAATTGTTGATGGAACCTCCAGAACCATTAAAGACTCTTTTGGCCAGCCAAGACTGGCATGGCAAACAGTTTAGGGACAATATTCGGAACTATAATACTGCACTGGCATTTGTCTCTGTGGGAGTGAACATAGATCACAAGGTCATGAATAGACCTGGGCCATATGTCTTCAAAATTCAGGGAGGCCTCTACCATATTCATGGCACTCTTCTTCCTGCTGAGGGTCAGGATAGGGAACCCAGCTATGCGCAGCTCTACTTTTATGATCCAGCAGAGGCTTTGCGATGTAGGGAGGTCAATAACAGATTTGATCCTTTGGATTCAGACATTTTAAGTGACCTCCAGGAAATGATGCAGGCTCACAATCCATTGGTTCCAATCTATCAGCAGGCGAGGGAAAGGCTTAGGAACCAGCCAGATAGGTTCAATGTGGAGGCCAGACTCACCTACAGAGCGCATACAGACCAGAGAAGATATAATATTCCTACAGCGGATGAGATTGCCATTGTGCTCCCTGGAGAAGGTGTGCCTGGAGGCACTAGAGACATTGTCCTTCAGCTTAGAGGTGGATAACTGCAACGAATTCAGGGCGAGCATGCTTTCTATGCGCCACTACACTATGTCCTTCTCAAAGGAGCAATTGATCAAACGTATCATGAAGGATGGTATCCTTGGTCGCACAGTTGCACGTGTCCATGTGATCGAATTCCAGAACTGGGGGCTCCCTCATATGCACCTTCTTATATGGTTTAAAGAGGAGGATAAGATCAGGACACCGGAAGCTGTGGACTCTTTGGTTTGGGCCGTCTTTCCTGATCAGCAAGAGCATCCAAGGCTCTACAAAATAGTTTGTGATCTAATGACTCACAGCCCCTGTGGACAAGCGCATCCTCAGGCTTCTTGCATGACAGAGGGCAAGTGTTCTAAACATTTCCCAAAGGAATTTCGTGAGGTGACATCTGTCAATGAGGATGGCTATCCACAGTATCAACATCCTAATGATGGCAGACAGCATAATGTCAGAGGCAACTTCATGGACAACCGTGACGTGGTTCCCTATTGTCCCACCCTCCTCTTTGAATTTGAATGCCATATTAATGTGGAACCCACTTTCAATGTGTGCTCTATCAAGTACATTCACAAGTATATGTACAAGGGGCCCAACAGGACCACAATGGCCATTAATAAGGAGAGGGATGAGGTTAAACAGTACCTCGATGCATGCTATGTCAGCTCACATGAAGGTGCTTGGAGACTGATGTAACATAAAATGCATGTTCAGGTCCCTGCTGTTATGGCACTTCCAGTCCATTTGCCAGGCCAGCACAATGTGATATTTGATCCTCATATGGATCCAGGCATGGCTTTGCAGAGGGAAGAGGGTGCTAAGACCATGCTCATGGCCTATTTTGAAGCCAATCACAGATATCCTGAGGCACATGAACTACTCTATGTGGAATTTCCTGAGCACTATGTCTGGGAGAAGTTAGCCAAGCGGTGGAAACCTCACAAGCAGGGTTTCAGTCTCGGTCGCCTTCATTTTGCAAGTCCAGCCTCTGGAGAGTGCTTTTACTTGCAAACCCTCCTTACAGTTGTCAGAGGAGCAACGTCGTTTGAGGAGCTTAGATCATTTGATGGTGTCCTTTGTCCTACTTACAAGGCTGCATGCCTGGCAAGGGGCCTGTTAGAAGATGATTTAGAGTGGACACAGTGTCTTCAGGAGGCTGCACATATACAAACAGGTTTCCAGCTCAGGAGGTTATTTGTCACTATTCTCCTTCGGTGTAACCCTGCACAGCCTGCTCAAATCTGGGAGGAGTTTCAGGAGCGTATTTGTGATGACCTGGAGCATCAGCTTCAAAATAGGCATGGCATTTACCACCCTACCAATGATCAAATCTATGACTTTGGTCTCTTTCTCATTGACAAGATCATACGTCAGGGGGGGAAGTCTCTGGATGAGTTCCCAGATATGCCACAGATAATGGGGCACTGGGAGGGATTGGTAGGGAACCATTGGATAGCTGAGCAGCCGGACTATGACCCAGCTACAGAGCTGGAAAAATCCGCCACCAATATTGACAAGCTTAATGCAGAACAGAGGTGTGTCCATGATGAGATCCTCCATTCAGCCATAAATGGAGAGGGTCTTCTGTTCTTTGTCAATGGCCCTGGTGGTACAGGCAAAACTTTTACCTGGAACACCCTGGCTCATTCTATCAGAGGAAGGGGTCTTATTGTCCTATGCATTGCATCTTCAGGAATTGCAGCATTGCTTCTGATTGGGGGCAGAACCTCACATGCTATGCTCAAGATTCCAATTCTGATTCATGAGGGTTCTCTATGTGACATCAAAAGAGGCTCACCACTGGCAGAACTTCTCAAGCAGGTCCATTTGATCATATGGGATGAGGTGCCTATGCAGCATCGTCATGTAGTTGAAGCTGTCGATAGAACCTGCAGGGATGTCCTAGAGCGTCCAGATTGTCCATTTGGTGGTATTACTGTGGCTTGGGGTGGGGATTTCCAGCAAACTCTGCCTGTCGTTCCTCGAGGTAACAAGGAGGAGATTGTGGGTGCTTCTATCCAAAGATCTCCTTTGTGGCATCATGTCAAGGTCCTCCATCTTACTCAAAATATGCGGGTCGACCCTCATGATCCCCAGAGTGAACAATTTGCTCAGTGGCTCTCTGATGTTGGTCAGGGAAAGGATCTCCCTTTGGACAATTCATTGACACTTCCTCAGCACATGATCTGTGGACCACAGGTCTCAGATCTCATTGCAGCTATCTATCCTGCATTTATCCCTAGGATGACAGTGACACCCACCTCAGACCAATTGCCATTTGAGCTCCAGCGTCGCCAGTTTCGCCATGACTATCAACAAGTCTCAAGGGCAGTCTCTTGGCACGGTAGGCATAGACTTGTGATATGTGGTATTTTCACATGGACAGTTGTATGTTGCAGTGTCAAGAGGCACTAATTGGAACAGAGTCCATGTTCTTTTAGGGGAGGGGAACAAAACTTCTAATATTGTATACAAGGAAGTGTTGCTGAAGCCTGATTAAATATGTATTTCCATTTGTATTTAATGTATGTAGTTTCATTTCACCAAATAATTCTTTGATTCTATTAACTACCCATGTGCAATGTTAACCTTAACTAACCCGGTGCAAAGCACGAGTCTATTGGCTAGTGCAAGCTAAAGCGAGGGCTCTATGGACTAAAGCAAAGTGGACGGCTGTGGTATGAGTGGCTCGGATCGGCACTTGAGAACATGGGATTCACACACCTCCAATCTGACCCAAGTGTCTATATTTGGACAAGCGAGACCGTCAAGGTCGTTATACCAGTCTTCATTGATGATCTCACCCTGGTATCAAACTCGAGACACAATCTTGACAGGGTCACAGGCCGTCTAGCTAAAGTCTTCAAATTGAAGGATTTGGGAGAAACAAAATCATTGCTAGGGTGGAAGTACAGTATGATCACCTACAGAAGACGCTAAAACTCTCACAAAAACAATATGTTGAGGAACTACTCGATCGATTCCACATGTCCGACTGCCGACCCGTATTCACGCCTATGAGCCCTGGATTAAACCTAAGCTCAGCAATGGGACCATCTACACCGGAGGAGATAGCAGAAATGAAAAACCTGCCTTACTTGAATGCAGTTGGAGCATTGAACTATCTTGCCATCGCCACTTGCCCTGACATTGCCTATGCCATTGGATGCCTCGCTTGATTCAACTCAAATCCTGGCCCAGCACACTGGGCAGCCGTAAAACACCTCCTGCATTCTTTGAAGGGGACGATTGATCTAGCACTCACATTCGCACCAAATAATGCAGGCGAAACCTTTCGAACATGGACGGACACCGATCACGGAGGAAATCCAGACAACGGTCACTCGATGTCTGGTTTCCTCATCAAGATTGGGACCGGAATGGTTAGCTGGGCCAGCAAGTTGCAAAACATAGTTACCTTATCGACAACAGAAGCCGAGTTTGTGGCAGCAACTCTCGCCGGTACTGAAATCATCTGGCTGCAAAGCCTATTTGACGAACTTGGTTCGAAGGTTGAGGAGCCATCTCATCTCTACATCAATATTCAATCCGCACTCACCGTCACCAAAAATCCAGAGCACCACAGGCGGATGAAGCATCTGGACCTCCGATACTTCTGGTTGCGGGAGAAGGTTGCTCAGAGAGCCATCCAAGTCAGATACCTGCCCATGAAGGATATGCCAGCCGATTTATTGATGAAAGTGTTGCCTCGTGAATCGGTAGAACGGCACCGTCACGCTATGGGACTCTTCTGATCGCAGACTGACTGCATCAAGGGGGTGTGTTGCGTCATGTGATACAGTCAGAGCATTAGTCAGCCGCTGGTGCTATACAGTAGTATGCAGCTGAGTTCGAAGGAAGAATCACACTTATCTTCCTCCGAACTCAGACATCACTGCGCTAACACAGGGATGTTCATTCACTGGGTGTTGATGTCTGGTGCGTAGAATAAACAAATCATGAGAACATCCTCACAAAACCACTCCAGCCCCACAGCTCACTCACCTTCAATTTTCTGTTGGGTTGCATCCTGCTTAAGGGGGGTGTTAGAGTATTAGTAAGCTAGGATGCACGGACCAGGTAGTGATTATATAAGCCTCACTAGAATATTGACACACCTCAGTGAATGGGAGATTCACTGAGGTGAGTCTTACTTCCCATAGACAGACAGGTTACTTATCATTGTCACTCTGTAGTAACCTGTCTACCAGGCACTTACCTTATGCACAGTGAATCGCCCATTCACTGAGTAACCTGTCTACTAGCTGTGCTGAGTTGTTTCAGTATAGTCATCAATACAATAATATTTCACACTGTGGTTCAAAGCTGTCTTACGTTTGCCAGTGGCTGGCAGAATATGGTGATAATCGACCCTTCCACGATTGAAAGGAGCTGAGTGCACAGGAAGAGAACAGCATTGACATTGAGAGGATAGAAACAACGAAGTGCATGATCAATGCGCTCATGATGGGACGCTGGGAAAACGTACATGATCGACGCGGGAATGGATCCAGGATTAACACATAATGGCTGTTTCGTGTGTATAATGTTATAAATTCTTCTCTTTTGTCCCTCCGTTCCTTGAAATGCTTCCAGGACCACAATTGGCGGCGGACTTGCGCTTTAACAGCGTTGATGGCATATACCCAGAGAGAACGTGCTTTGTTAGCTTCAATAGTTGCAGGCGCAGGACGGAACCTAAGAGCCTCGGGAGCGGTCCTTTTCAGAATAAAGGTTCCAAAATGTGCTGAAACCTCAGAGTCGGTACCCCACGTCCCCGTAATCGTTTCTGTAGCCACGTCGAACTGGCCATGCCAATACTGACTGGGATGATCGGACACAAATTCACGTTTCATGGTGAAGTGGAAAGAATTGGCCGCTGCGTCCTGGCTGCATCTACCATAGAGCCTGAACTTGCCCAGATTGCTTCGTGAGGACCCTTCAAACCGTAGAGTCTGTTCTTTGCCAAGATCGCTACGTGAAGACCCATCAAACCGTAGAGTCTGTTCCTCCTTTGGTAGATGCAATGTCATGGACAGCATGCCTCGACAAGGAAGAGTGGGTACGACATTCCGATACAAGAAGCCGTTCCAAGTCCCCAGCACGCTAGCGAGTGAAGCAGCTTCAGGCACTGGGGTGTGAAATGACCCATGGTCATCAAGTAGGGAAGGTGGGGGATAGGCATCAATATCCACCAATGGCTGATCCACTCGAAATTTGAGGATGTCCTCGTCTTTGAGATCTTGTCTTTCCAAGTTGTCGTCGTAAGCGTAATCCAAAAATTCTTTTTTCCTGATTACCTCCCGCAAGCCCGCGTCGTTATCGAGGTATTTAAACTGGCCACAAACTATTTCCTCAGTAGTCGGCTACGATATACGAGTGCTTACCATGCCATGTGCAAATGTTGCCAATTGCTGTGTCAGGTCCAATCTCTGTTGCCTGAAGACAGCTGCATCCGATACAAATATCAGCACCATTCATGTTGAAGGGATAACCACGAACATTTTAAGAGTTCAAAACGTTCCACGAATGCTTTCATTAGGCATCCGATGGATCTGGCGGCATCCTAATGCAACGTGTAGAATGAGGTTGTGACACCATTATATTGGAGTTGGGTATTACTCACCCAAAGCTCGTCAGGGTGGACAGGACGATGCTGGCATATTCGGAATATTTCAAAATGACGCTGTAGAAGCAGGTAGAAAAGCGCATGTGCGTACTACGCCATGAACATCGAGGCATTAACATGCACACATACTGTTTTGAGTCGATTTAAGACACTTACTTTACCAATCCTTCCCGGTCCCGTAATCAAGGCGAGGGTGTCCAGATCGTCTATGTCATAACGCGCCATCTCCAGATTTTCCCTCAGTCTCTTCTCCTCGGATTCGATGTAAAGCTGAAATTTTCCCTGTAGAGCCTCATTGACGTGGCATGGATTGACAGCTGCCTCGATGGTGGTAACATTCCGATAGACCTCTGAAAGGTACTTGTTTACTGAAGCCTGATTGGAAACGTGGATCCGGGGCAATATAGCGAACATCTTTGCAAAAACTTCACGGATCTTTCCGTTATAGTAAGTGAGCGTTTGATGCCATCCTGAAGAATGAGCCATATTAACGGAATATAATTGTCCCAAGTGCATTCAATTCTACCTATTGCCCAAAATGCTATCCAACGTGGTAGACTAGTCATTCTGTCAGCGAAGTCGGGGTATTCAATTCTGAGCATCTCGCTTACCTCCAGTTGAGTGGTCGTGCATTGGTGAAAGTATTGACTTCGCCCACAGTGATAAACCCAGATGCGTCGTCATCAAAGGATTCCCTGATTGGTTGTAACCAATGTATGTTCAAGTATGCCAAAGCCCATTCGTCCTTCGGATTGGCCGCCGAACCAGGTGCATCACCTTTTTTAACACCTTGATCTTCCGATCCTTTTTTGGCGCCATGAAATTCCGAACCTGACTTCTCTTGATGATGGTCGCGTAATCCCTTGACGAAATTTCGTGGTTTGATACTACCTCGCCAATCCTATGCAATTTCAGTTCAATCCAAACGGGTACATCTTGTCACGTACCTTTCTTTTCTTAACAACTTGAACTTCCGAACCTTGAACTTCCGAGCCTTTTTTAGCAGCTTCAAATTCCGAACCCCACTTCTCGTGAAAATGGTCGCGTAATCCCATGACGAAATATCGCGATTTGGTACTACCTCGCCAATCCTATGCAATTTCAGCTCAATCCGAACGGGTACATCTTGTCACGTACCATTCTTTTCCAGAGAGCACGGATGTCCTGCCATAACAAAGTGAAAGGTAAGCGTGGTGAGCAATGACATGGAACAAGGCACTCACAGGGTCGTGAATTTCGTCGTGTGGTCCGGCTTTAATGGCATCAATAACGCGGTCACTTTCTCTGCTGACTATCGCCTCCATCTCCTCTCTTAAACGCTTCTCCTGCATGCTGATCTTCCGTGCAAAAGCCTCCTTGTTCTTTTGGATTGCCTCTTCAGGATCGGCACGAAGATCCTCACGGAGGTCCTCCAAAGTATAAGATTTGGCATCTACCTTACTTCGATTTGTAATACTTGAAGACGCCCCTCTCAGTTCGCCCTTCGCCAGGCGGATGAGGAGTGCTTCGTTCTCCAGGATATTCTCGTTGCCGGCTTCCTCCTTCAGCCGCTGTTCCTCGGGAGATACCGCGTGCTGGATTATCTTGAGCAACATATCCATTTTCTCGTTCATGGCTTGCACCGTGTCGTTGACATTGCCCAAAGTCCTGTTCGCAGTGTCCACGCCAGACGCAGTATGCATAGTTAAAGCAAATTGGAATTCTTCGCGACGGTCCTTGAAAACCACACCAACATTAACCAGTCGTGTCACCCAAACGCTGCTCTTAAAGAATTTGGCTAGCGTATATAATTTCTTGAGCAGGGTGAAACGTGGATATGTGACCGTTCACATACCTATAGCCTTCTCTTTAGCATAAGCGTTACAGACTTCTCCACAATGCTCGATGTCTTTCGCCGTGTCTTCTACAAGTGTCTGCATGCGACCCTGGATTGTTTTACCCTCGCGATCAGTTTGCTCCGGATCCCGGATATCTTGAAGGCTAATCCACTGGTTGAAAAGCTGTGAGAGTTCGGATCCAAGCTCACGCACTGTGTGAGAACGCTCATCATATCGCTCATTTGCTCATGCAAAGCTTTGATCTTCTGGTTATTTTCTCTGTGATTCACCTCAAGTGTCCAGACGACCTTCGAAATACATCAACATGCAGTTTGACGGAGAAAACAAATGATCTCGAACCTTGAAGGCCATAACAGCGACTGATGCATCAGGGGTCGCATCAGTCTACTGGGGAGAGTCCCTACTACGACCTACCTCCGACAAACGGATGTAGCTTTGATACATCATCCAGAACATTCATCAAAATTGCACTCTTTTCCGCAAATGTGTCTATGTGCTGTGTAATGGCGTCTGTCCCGCCTGCACTAACTACCGCAGTCGACACGACGGACTTGACGACAGCGGCTCCATCCACTGGAGAATGCTGTCACGACACACTTGTCATATATATAAACAGACTTACTGAACTTATCAACAATTGTATTTTCCCCGGGCGATTCCTGCGCATCACCGTTCCATGCCGCTGCTGCAACTTTCTCAACGGTTGCAAGCATGCCACGTCCTCTTAACAGCCATCTCTGCCCGAGGAGCCGTTCACCAATATGAGGAGTTGATGACTGAGCCCAATGTTCCGGTGCACACATATATGCCTTATGCAATCAACTGTACGTAGTCTTGTCGCTGTACTCAGAGAGATAAAGGCTGACATACCTCGGCTAGCGGCACATCTGCCTGGTAGCAACGAGGCCGGAACAGCCTATCGGCCGTATCAGACGGACCAAGGACCTGCGCACATCGTAGATGAGGAGGCATACCAGTGAGTAACATGGTGGCAGTCATGGAGAGTGAGTTTAAAATTGACTACATTGACGGCCCTGGCAGATCAACCTCCAACTACGACCCAAACAACAGATATCACGACGGTGGAAATACGTGGAATACCACGTGTATTTCCTCGGCCGGGACTGCTGCCCTGGCGCAGTCGGATCCGAGCCCCAGACGTCATCCGGCACGGCAAACCACCGTGCGCTCGAGGCCACCACGCCGTCGCGTTCGGCCTGACCGGCTGCTCAGCCCAATCAACATGATTGCCAATGCTGGCACCCAGTGCAACTATCTTTCTCCGGAAGGAGTGCTCTGCGGCGTCACTCAGAGCACTGGAGGAAGCCTCGCAAAGCATTGGCTCTTGCATGCGATGCGGGAGATAGTAAGGATAGAGGGAGGAGAGATGGAGATGTCCCATGCGACCATCATCAACACCGAGGCGAGAATGCTGGTTGCCAGCAGATTCAGGACACCCTGCCCACACTCCCGGTGCCGGAAGCGAGCCTCCTACTATAGGCCAGAGGGCCTTGCTGACCACCTAACAACCTGCAGCGCCGGGCCAGGCATACCACCTCCGAGCTATGAAGTAGCAAAGCAGGTGGCTCATGAGCTGATGGCGGAGCTGGTCCGATATGACCAGGAGGTGTTTCGAAGTATGTATGAGGGAGCGGTGTGGAGGATTCTCCATGCCATCTGATGTAGATGAGCGTGCAGGTCTGGGTTGCCATCGACCATCGATACGATGATGGGGACTTTATAGACAAGATGGTCTACCCGTGTAAATTTGTCCGGTCTTGGCCGAGATTAGTAACCTCCTGTGTATCTGGCTTCCGATGTTGCTCGTGGCGCAGCCGGCAGCGTCCATTCGGGATTGCCCGCCGTGCATGACCGACGTCGCTTGCTGTGAAGAGATGAGCTCGGGTGATTGTGTTATTATAAAGTAACTCAAAAGGTGGCTTAGCTTATGCGTCGACCTGTCTTGGGCCATTGAACGTGACCCAAAGGTGTACGTGCCACACGGATCGCTCACAGCACAGAGAGGCAGGACCTTCCTAGGGGCAGATACCCTAGGGATAGCAGGACATAAGAAGCGCCCTCCTTAGAATAAAAATCTAAACGGGGTGCAGAGGACGCGAAAGATGGTACTACTGTACCTGTATATAAGTTATTTAACAGCTCATTCTATTGATAGTAGTATCGGTCAACTGAGACTCCTCAGCGACGTTAAAGTAAGTAGCTGTCCATATGGTATGAATATGATGAATGGATTACACTGGTCAGGCAAAGAGAATCCTTGGTCCGTGACATGCAAAAGAGAGGTGCGATGTGGGATGTTACGAAAAGCCGAATAGTCCGCAGGAAAGATAAAGAGCGTTAGACGTCTGGAGGGACAGCGCGACAAAGAGTGTTCGATCTAACTTTCAGACAAGATGCTATCTATGGATTGATTCAGGAAGTCCTTGCGGGATGTCAAGTCCGCATTGGGGAAACGGGCCATCACGGCCTCGCGAGCGGTTCTGTGGCACATCGTTCAGCCAGAGTACGATCTGGGGGAACCAACTACTTACTTCTTTGTTACAGTCATCAGATCTTGCGTGCTGAGGTAGTGCCTCAGAACACCCAATAGCTCCTCGTCCGTAGGGTCTGTGCTTTGACTAGGGCTCGCAAAGGGACTGAAAGATGTCGCCATCGAGAACGTGGACATCCGCTGCTGGCCCATGTTGATATTGGGCATCGCAGATGGTGGTGCCCCACTGAAACTACCCGACCCGCCTCCACCAAACATGTTGAGATTCGACATGACAGTGTTTCTTGGATCCATTGGCATGCCCATTCCATACATGCTGGCGGTGTTCGGGAAGCCCATTTGAGGAACCCCACCATACTCTGACCCATGAACTGAACCTGGCCCTGCGCCCATCGGTAGAAAAGGCATCTGTGGCGTGCCAAACTGCTGCTGAGGGAGTGCTGGAGGAGCGCCTCCGTATTGAGACATAGAGACGTTGCTCGGCTGATTTGGCCCGAGCCGCAGGTTCGGATTAGACGAGTTGTTGAACGTCACGTTGGTATCGCGGTAGAAATCCCCAGACTGAGAGGCCTGGGCGTAACTTCGCGGAGATTCAGAACGAGGCATCGGAGGCTGATGGGTATGCATCGACCGCTGGCCGCTAGGCTGACTGAAACCGGTATGGCCAGACCGAACAGAGCCAGTCTCCCAGGCTTCAGCTTCATACTCGCTGAACTTCTTAAGAGGAATCATCGAGTCATCGAATTTCTCGTCGTCAGTGATCATAACCTTCTTGCTATTGCCTTCGCCGATGACCAGACGAGTATTACCCCAACTGAAGTCATCCATGGACCAGAAGGAATAAATCGGGAGGAAGAAGCTATAGATCGGGTAACTGTGACACGTGAATGATCAGTACGTTAAGTTTGCAAAAGGATACGAGAGATGATACATACGACAAGAGATAAATTACCATCCAGCCCACCAACATGAACTCCCTCTTCAGAATGAAGATTAACGCCTGCAGAGTAGGGTGAATAGGTGTGGCTGGATATATGGCATATGTCATACCTGAAGACCGTACACGGCGCCAATCAGAATCAATGAAATGATTGGGATGGGTGCCTGGCCTGTGGCTACTATGATAATGAGGTATACCAACTAATAGCGCAATTAGTTCAGGAATTTCGTTGTGTGCCTCAGGAAAGACTCACGTAAACAGCGGTAGCAGGCAGGATCTTAGACGGAAACTTCAGATGCATGAAAATCCTATAAATAAGGAATAAGACTCACGATCGTTCCCAACAGATCGATGAAAACGATAAATCGCATGGAGAAACAACAGAAACCGCAAAGTTCAGGTAGAAATACCAGCTCGCAAAGATTATGCACTGTCGAGTTTATCCATCGCCGTCGCTGAGACAGAAGGATACTCCATCGATCGGGAGCAATGGTATGTGCGACGGCATCCGGACTGAACTTCATCTTGTACGTTGGGAAGTGTTTCATCATGAGCGTCGTCAGAAAACGATCTTCCCCAAGCGACAACAGATTCTTCTTGTGGAGGGTGTCGACGTTGGGCTCCGAGTATTCGTCGATGATGCGGTTCGAAATGATGATGGGTCGTCCCTTGTCGGCTGTCCGAATGCGATACAGACTGAAGCAACCGGGGAGACAGGTAACAGAGCCAAACAAGCTCTCGAATGCCTTTGCAAGGTGATGCGAAATATAGTACTCATAGACCTGACAGTTATTGCGTAAGCGTACACTGAAGTACACTGACCCGCAATAAAAATTAGGCGTACCTGAATCATCGTCCACCATGACATCTGTTCGTTGTCCAGCTTTGTTTCTCCACAGATACCGATGATACGGGAGTCGTCGGCGCAACATGCTACAAGACGGTTCAGAGAATCAGGCTCTACGGTCTATAAGGACTTGTGTAAGTAATAAATTCAGCTCTCCGTTGAGTAACAACCCACTGTATCGGCGTCCACCATAAAAATGTACTCGTAAAACGCTGGATCAATACCGATTACATTGCGCATCTGATGGTAGATCTCAAGCTCCAGGGGCGTCATAGGCGCATCGAAATGAACACGGTTGAGATAGTGCATGAGCAAGATCTGTGAATCACGTTTGCCACGATTTCCAGGCTTTGTGCGTTCACTGGGCTTTCCGACTTTAACGACCACCATATACCTGGAGGATATGAATGAAATAGTAAACCAAAGTCAAGACAATGACACTCACGGTACCACGTGACCTTCAAACTCGTACAAGCCCGAGTAGACTTTTCCGTAGTTAAGTTGCTTGGACCCTTCGCCGACAGACTTGAACAGCAAAGGCTCTGGATCCAGCTTGGGATCGACGCCGAGGATGTCGAGTACAATACGAGGCGTCGGGCGATCATTGCCACTACCGATGATATTTCCATCACAAATGAAGAACATCAACTTGCGTTTGTCATCATATCTGAGAGCAGCCAATGAATCAATCGTGCGGCGGATTGATTCTTCGCCTTCAGTGTAACAAGGGACCTGACATATGATGAATTTATCTTGGAGTTCGGGTGAGCGCTTCCCGGTTAGCTGGAGAGCGGCAAGGACTGTTCGAATGATTTGGTAAGAAGGCAGAAAACTCAGTAACATGAAAGACGGGAACATACATTTGGCAGCGATTGTAGCCACAATCAAACTGGAGAAGATGATGAGGAGATAATTCTGCACCTGACACCTGGCGCCCTTCCTGAAATCAGTCTCACCCAGATAAAATGTTAGTAATCGGGACGATGACACTGCCGAGGCAGAGCCGGCACGCATTTAGCCGGAGGTTCGAGATCGCTCTCGACCCCGGGTTGCTGGTGCGCCGGCATCGCATCGGCACAGCAGCTCGAAGGGATTGGTAATATAATGGACATTATAATTTGTATATAAAGGAACGATCTACTTGAGATCAATGTGGAATATCAGATCATATTTACTCCTTCGTTCCACAGGTTATGGGCCCCGACCATAACTAAACTATTACACATCTAGCTTACTCCAAATCACACTCTATACTCCAACGACTCAATAACCGATCGACGATGTCGAGTAGCAATAACACGTACAAGATCGATCCCTTGAACGGGGATAATTACGCGGCGTGGCGCCGGCGGCTCGAGTGGATACTCGATGACTCAGATCTGTGGGACGTGGCTATCGGCAGGGAGACGGAACCGAGACCGGCAGATGCCGACAACGTCACTGCGAGCGAGCAGCAGGAGATCGACGATTGGAGAAGGAAGGACAAGAAGGCTAGAAAAGAAATTTGCCTCAGAGTTGCCGATGAACAACTAGTTTACATCAATCAGACGATGTCTGCATTTGCTGTATGGACTAGTCTACAAGCAATATTCGAATCAAAGGGAGCAGTGGGGATTGTAAATCTCCGAAGAGATTTCTTCCGGACGCTTGCCGAGGACGGCGCGAACATGGAGGAGCACGTACGCAAGCTCCGCGGCATTCAACAGGAATTGAATGCGCGGGGACATTACATCAGTGACACCGAGTTCTCGAACACGTTGCTGACGTCATTACCAGATTCTTGGTCGGCGTTTATTACGGCAGTAAACGCCAGTGGAGCCGGGACAACAGCTGATATATTAATAGCTCGGGTCCTCGATGAGGATCGAGCACGGAAAGCTGGATCGGCACGGCAGACGGCGCTTAAGGCGCAACAACGTCACAGGACCAGGAAAGATGACTCAGGAGCAACAAAGGGAAAGTGCCGAAATTGCGGCAAGAAGGGTCATTACGTGAAGGACTGTTGGGCGAAAGGTGGCGGCAAGGAAGGCCAAGCACCGAAATGGTTCAAATCAGGGAACAAAGAAACAGTCAAACAAGCAGAAGAAAAAGACTTCGCATTTGTGTCTAAGGAGGTAGCATACAGTGCTATATCCGCATCCGACTGGCTAGCCGATTCAGCGGCAACAACACATATAGCTCGAAGCCGAAATGATTTCGCTAGCTATGCCGAGGAGCCATCGGAAATCGAAGGAATTTCACCCGGCGCGGTACTACATACACAAGGCCGAGGCACTATATACATGGAATTCAAGATCGGCGCCAAGACGAACACGATCGAACTACGTGACGTCAAGCATGCACCGGATGCGCCGAACAACCTTATCAGCATAGGGCGTCTGACTGATAAGGGCAACACAGCCACTTTTTCAGGCACCGGCGTCGAATTCAAATCACGCGCCGGAGTTACCTTTGCACAGGGACAGAAGCGCGGGCGGCTATTCTGTATGAAGGCACGGGTCACTCGATCAGTCGAGGCACGGGACTTTGCCGCAGCGGCAAAGGGACGGTCATGGGATAAATGGCACAGGATACTAGGGCACGTCAATATAAACTCCATAAAGTTGTTGAAATCTAACGATCTAGTCACCGGACTTGAGATCGACGAGTCAAACGAGCCGAGCCAGTGCAAAGCATGCATACAAGGCAAGCGGCATGTGGAGCCGTTCCCCAAAAGAGCCGAGGACACTGTAGAACAGGTCGGTGACCTGACAGTATCCGATGTATGGGGACCTGCCCAGACCGAGGGACCATCGCGTGAGAAATACTTTTATTCTTTCACGGACATCAAATCGAGGTACACGGTCATCTATTTTGGGAGCGCCAAAGATGAAGCGCTCAAACACTTCGAGACATACAAGGCATTCCTCGAGACCCAAACAGGTCAGAAACTGAAGAGGTTTCGCTCAGATAATGGAGGGGAATATGTCAATAAGAATTTCAAGGAATTTTGTGCAAAAAATGGCATTATCATGGAGACTACAGCTCCATACTCCCCAGCCCAGAATGGAATCGCTGAACGACTCAACCGAACCTTACTCGAGCACGCACGGGCAATGATATTTGCCAAGAACCTGCCTAAAATACTCTGGCCCGAGGCCGTGGCTTACGCGTGTTACATCAAAAACCGATCACCCACGCGAGCGCTTGGAGATGACGCAACGCCGTTCCAGGCACTATTCGGCAAGAAGCCGAACATAGCACGTCTAGAGGAATTCGGGACAAATTGTTGGGTTATGGTGCCGGATCAACGACGAGCTAAACTTGATCCAAAAGCAGAAGAACACATCTTCGTCGGAGTAGCAGAACATGCAAAAGCATGGAGGTATTACAATAAAGCCTCAAAACATGTTCAAATTTTGAGAAATATCACATTCGACGAAAATGACAACCGACTCTACCCTATCCCAGACAACGACGATGATGACACGGCACCGCTCGAGGGGGAGCACTCACCGCGCGAGCATGTGCCGGACCCGATCACATCTACCCCACAGACGTCATCACCCCACACGACACCCGTTCCTGATCCACCTGAACAAGCGCCAGCTCCAGAGATCCGACGGAGCGCGCGTATCACTCAAAGGCCGGATTACCGGAAACTGAATAATTCAGGACGCACCGAGCAGGTTTACATAACGAGAGAAATCGTCACTGAACCTGAGAATTACAGAGCGGCGGTATCACGTGATGATGCGCCGATCTGGGAGAAAGCGATGGAAATTGAGATGGACCAACACAAGACGTTAGGAACATGGGAGCTAACAGAACTACCACCCGGACGAATAGCTATCGGTTGCCGATGGGTATACGCCGTCAAAACGCAACCGGATGGACAATTTGATAAGGCTAAAGCAAGGGTCGTGGCTCAAGGATTCACACAGAGGCCAGGAATGGACTACTACGAGATAACTTCACCCGTGGTCAAATTCGATTCACTACGTGTTCTATTGGCGATCGCAAACACACTCGATTGGGAAATCGAAATGATGGATGTCAAAGGCGCCTACCTCAATTCAACTATAGATGAGGAGATCTACATGCGCCAGCCCGACGGATTTGATGATGGATCTGGACGTGTTCTAAGAATATACAGAGCGCTCTACGGACTCAAACAATCGGGACGAGCTTGGCATCAGCGCTTACGCAAATTACTACTCGATCTCGGCTTCCATCAAAGTACAGCCGATGAATGCGTCTACATCAGACAAGATAAGGACTCAATCGAAGTCATATCAGTATATGTGGACGACTTTGGACTATTTGCTGACTCCAAAGGAGGGATGATTAAGCTCAAGGGGGAGCTTCATGGGAAATTCCCTTTAACAGATTTAGGAGAAATGAAGAAAATCTTGGGAATTAGAGTTGAGAGGAATAGGGATGAGGGAACACTGATCATGTCTCAAGGACATTACATCGACATCATACTCGATCGATTCAACATGACA